>BOPP01000176.1:9752-40979 GCA_017312745.1 Gryllus bimaculatus | reverse complement strand
CCCCCTGGCCACAGCCTTTCCCGGCGACCCTACGCCATCGCACTCCTCGGGCGGCCCTGGCCCTGCTCCCGCGCCCGCGCCCGCTTCCACTCGTGCCTCTGGTCCGTCTACCTCCGTGCTTATGCGCCTGCCCAGTCTTCGCCCCTCTTCCGATCGAAGGACCCGCTCAGCCAGCGACGCCACCCACACGCCTTCCATACAGGTCGCTTTACAGCTCTCGCGAACGATATGAATGGACGATCCTGCCACGCGAGCACACTGCGCCAAGGAACATAATATACAACGGTATTTTCTTGAGAAAATTACGTTCGTCTACTGGTGGATTCCCATGCACATTTAAATGAGTATACCAACTCCATAATGCAGTCATTTCAATAGGAACATTTAACTTAAGCAGTAGTTAGATCGTGAAATTTTCTATCAGCGCAAAATTATGGTCTAAACATCGGTATGTAAAATTAATTTAAATTAAAACATTAACACGTAAGAAGCAATTATTTCAATGTAATAATATTATGTATCAAACTTTAAAAATGTTTTGGGAGAATCAACTTTCAAAAAATATTTTAAAATTATTATCAAAATGTTTTGCGGAATTACGCTACTTTCGATGCTTCAAGGGTTCACGAGCTTGCGAGCCCAAAGTGGTTTTCGTGTAAAGATGGACTGGCATACGCGATATCCTGTATACAAAATCCGGGCAATATTACGCTCCGTCATTCTCACATAAAAGATCCACTATCACTTTGGACTATTTTCACATGCCATTCTCTTTCACTTTGGATTGAACTCATTTGCTAGGAAAATAGAAAGTAAAATAAGAAGGCTGTCATGTCATTGTGTCGTATCCAGAAGAACAGGAATTCTCTGGAAGCGTTACTCATTGAAAAGGGAATGAATCACGCAAGAAACACGTGTTCTGGATGAAGAAGCAGAGACATCTCACAGCACCACGTTTTTCGGTCAACATACATTATGCGTTTCGTCACTTGGTTGCCTTTTCCAATTATTCATCGGAGATGTGTGATTTCAACATGGTTCCATTGTTCCGCCCGTTCATCAGTGTGCAGCACGCCCTTTCACCTCACATGAGTTTTCAAACTTCATTCTCGAATGCCAGTGCCCTTCAGCGCACGTACGTTTTCCAGGTCTCTTCCCACCATCTTCCTCAGTCACCTCACTACCTCTCCAGTTATTTCCTTCCTTTCTCCTTGCCTTACCTCGTACCTGAATAGTAGCGTCAAAAACTCGTATCATTTTGCGATTTCTAGTTCACTTTACCTAGCGTAATTTCGTTTTCATTATTTTGTCTCATAGTTTAGTCCGTAGTAATAATATTTTGTTTCTTACAGTAATTACCAGGGCACACGAATGCATTCAGAACAAATGCTTAAGTTAGTTTGCATAGGCGTGCGCATAGTGGTAGCCAGGGGGGGGCGTGGCCTCCTGGAAATTTCGAAAGGGCCCTATAGCCTTATGTAATAAAATATTTGTTTCCGTAAATATGATCCATGCTTTATTATCCCCTTTTTTAAGCTGATTTGAGGAAGTGATGGATATTTGGAGAAGAGGCTTTCCCAACCGCCTGGTAACCTCTAAATTTTCAGCAAAAAATCAATTTTACTAATTAAATCTAAATATTAAAATTCAAAATATAATTTCATTCTCCTTGTTGTATGTTTTATTTTCTGTAAATTCGTCAAATGTAAATAAAGTTTAATAGAAAAAGGGGCCCACAGGGTCTCAGAAATGTAGTTGTTCCCCTTCTTGTTTTAGGCTGCGCACACCTATTAAAATAATTAACGTTTGAGTTGTTCGATACCAGCGAACCTGAATCTCACAACTCATTACTAAGTTGTAAATTTGTCGCCACCATGTAGCGCCGGCTCGAGCCAGGCTCGCTGGAATATGTGCCACAATAGCACTTCAGAACATTGTAGATGGCTGATTCACGGAAAGAGACGTCATTGATTGGCCAGCAACAACCAATAAAAAGAGACACGGGCTACTTACATATGCCAGAATCCAGTACAAAATATGCCAACAGCACAAAAACATAACAAACTGGTGGTGCTGCCAAAGCACATACTTTTTGGCAATGAGCCCCGTAGCATTATATTGATTTGCAAATTGTATTGAACAATTGATTTGATGTGACATACATTTTAAAAATAGAACAAGAGAGTTGTACACTTATTTAAAATTTCAAAATACGAAATTGACATGCACACTTTCAGTTTATTTCGAATCTTAACAGATTGTATATGCGAGTAAAATTGCTTCAAATGATTTTCAATAAAATTACTGAAATTTTCAATAATTTTCTGAACCTACAGAGAGTTGTAACAAATAATTATCCCCGAGACAGGCTCGAACGAGCAGCACTTCCCTCCGAAACGCGGAGTCCGAACCTGACATACACACCTTTCTGATTCTTTGCCAATTGCATGTGGAGTTCCGCAGGGATCGATTTTAGGCCATATCTTCTTCCTACTATACGTAAACGATATGCCTTCGACGATTAGAAACGGAAGAACAGTTCTCTTTGCGGACAATTCGAATATTCTTTGCAATAAAGAAACCGTAAATAGTATAATATCAGATGTTTCAAATTGGTTTCGTAATAACAAATTAATAGTAAATGAAAAGAAAACTGTTTCAATGCAGTTCGATCAGGTTTTCGACCAGTGTCCCTGATCCTCGAGCATTGTATTTGTAAGTTTGAATTTGAAAGAGTTGTGGAAAATTGTTTAGAAGTTGAAAATTCGAAAATTACATACAGACACTTCCAGTTTACTTTTCTTAATTCATTTATTCATCAATTATTTCTTCCGGCAACAAAGAATTGTGATTGTTGCCGAAAAATCGAGAAAATGTGAAAAACATGTCGGCCAAAGGGTCGGGCCGGCCAACAGTCGTTGGGCAGCCAAAGAAGGTATCTGGGAAGACAATCAATCACAACTGAAACCCTAGTTTAGACTAACGAGATTAGAGAACTAAATACTGCGAGAAAGTCTGTGCACTTTAGTAGTAGGACTATGTTTTTTTTATTTTTTACTTTTTATTTTTATTTATTTTTTATTTTTTAATTTTTTATTTATTTATGTATTTAAAAAGTTAATTTTCTACAACAAACTCTTTCTGAGGTAAAATTATCTTCAGTTTTGTAGTTTTGAATGGTTTTTGCAATTTTCGAAAAGCGAGCAATATCGGAAAATGGTACAAGCATCATAATTCTTACCGTTATATATACCGTACTCTATACCGTACATACGTGGAATTTTTTAAAAAATATTTGGAGTGGTTTTTGGGGGGAAAAATCGTAAACTTCAAGCGCAAGGTACGCAAAAACTACTCGTTTTTTTTCAAAAAAATGAACATCAAATTACTTAAAGAGGTAATTTTGTACAACAGACTTTGTTAGGGCCAAAAACCTTAATCTTCAATTTTATTCTTTTAAAACTTTTTTCTGTAATTTTCGAGAAAAGCGAGCAATACCCGAAAATGGGACTAGCACCATATTTCTAACTGTCCCTTATTACATGTGTGGAGGAAATTTAAAGAAAACATTTGGAGCAGTTTTTGAGAAGAAAAAAATCGTTAATTTCAAGTGCAAATTACCCCAAGCACTTTGTACAAAGTACTTTGAATTGATTTTTAAGAATTAATTAAATGTGGATATGAAAAGAAAAATAGCAAGCCGGACAAATTTTCGCTACTATAAATCGTTTCCTGAATGGCTAATGGCTGCTAATGTAAGTGAAAGTGAGCGACTTTCTCTTTAAAGTTTGTTTAGTTACATAAATCCCTCTCCAAATCCTCACTTAAATCAGGAAATCTTCTGAAAGCATATTAAAACATTTTTGTGCAATATTGAGATAAAAGAATGAAACCACATGATAGCATTTATTTGACGTATTGTCCCACTAATTGCTAACCGATTTACGAACCGACAAAAATATATTTAATATTGTCAAGTTCGACCATTTTCACGAACAACTACGATCATATTTATTTGTAAAAAGATTCATCGAAAGTTGTAAAACAGTTTTTTCTTTCACGAGTTAATTGTATGAAGAGGACAGAAAGAGAAGAAACTGGGATGAAGAGAGAGGAGATGGACAGAATGGATAGACTATATTAAAATGGCAGTCCTTGCGAGTTCCTTGAACCATATTAAATTGTTATTTTTGAGCAAATTCAAAATTTCAAGATTTCATAGACTGTGTAGTTTAGGATATGTATTTCCTTAATGTAAGATCTTTACAATATTTTTAGGGAATATGTTTTCGATTAATTTACTCATCAACTTGGAATTCCATACCATTTCTACTACATTTCTACTAGAATTACTGCCCAACATAATGAAATATATCTGAGTTAGTAATTCCGTTATTACAGCGCAGCATTATATACATACATAAACACATACAGATACATATATAATCTGCATATGCTAAGTAAGGATGGATTACAATAATAATAATAATAATAATAATAATAATAACAATAACAACATAATTTATTATTATTATTAACATCAGGAATTTGGCTTTGAGGAAGGTCACAGAACGACGGCCAGAACACTGGTATCAGGTCCAATGCGACATCTCCCGGACAGACAAGTTGATAGGATAACTATTGTAATTTGTTCTCCTTTGTTAATTTATAGTTTAAATATCTTTATTCTTCCACCTAGCTACGTTAGCCCAAATGTAAAATAAAGTTTCTATCCAAAAACCAAAGTATGTAAGATATTGACATTTGATTTTATATTCAGCACACTTACAGGCGACAGGAGTTCTTCACTTTACCATCTAACTTAAGAAACATTTCTTTCAACTTCTGTCTGTTAAATCATTCTGATTTTTTCTACAGAGTTAATGCACATTGGTTCTTGATTGAGATAATTAAGGAGTATTTACTATGAAAATTTTGAGTGTCAGAGCGATCCTTGGCCTTCTGAAAACACAAACGAAAAGGCATCAAAGAAAATCTTCTGAAAAACGTGCATATCATAGTGGTAAAGCTGCGGAAAGTTTCAGTGAAACAATTTAGTAGCATTTGAGATAATCCCCCCCAATAGCTTTGTAGAAAAAAACATCAATATATTTACATGGTTAAGTATTTTGTTAACACATTCTAGCCAGGTAGTCCTATAAATTATCACATAATTTCTTGAGATTCCTTTTTTCAGAGTTCTCTCGTAGTTCTCTCGACTTGTATCGCCTATTTTCACTTAGTCGCCTATTTTATGACTTGTATTGTCAGGAAAACTTGGAAGATTCAATTTCCTCACTATCTTTAGTAGAGATGAGAGATCGAAGATTAGCTTCGATCTTAGATTACATAGATGATAATTTTAAACCGAGTTTTTTGTTTCCCATTTAATCTACCTTTACTGGATTAGAATTGAAAAAGATAAAATCATCATTACAACATTCACAACCGATACTTATTTGTTGTTACTAGTCTTCTCTAATTATACATTTCAAGGTGTGGATCTGAAAATTTACAACTTTTCCACAAAACATGCTTGAACATAATATTTCACAGAATATTCATATCCATTGTATGGAATTGGTTTCCACGGTTGCCAAACGTATTGTAGTCAGAACATTAGTTTCCTGTTTGATGTACTCTTTTGTCTGATGAAGTGGTGGATGTGAAGTTGTAGGCACATCAACAAATCAATATCAACAACTCACGTATTTATTTGAACTCCTCTTTAAACGTTATTTTCTACTTCACAGGTGGAAAACGCTTTCTGAAAATACGATTACTAATTAGTGGCATTATCAAATAGTAAAAGAATACGGCACGCATCTCACTCAAACAGAAAATAGTGCATTTCCACGGACAATCACAAACAATAGGATTTCTAATTGTGCCTCTGAATGACAATTATAAAACGAAGACGATATAGAATTTGGAATAAAGTTACCATCTTTAAATAAAATCAATATTAGCTCTCAACAAAATCAAAATTTAGGGAAGATCAGAGTAGACATTACAAAGGTTTAAATTTCATAACAAATATTTGAAATGTCAAAACATTATTAGATAAACATTTTTTTCTGAAAGCGGAATACTTTAATTTAAATTTGGGAGCAAAAGTTAATTTTGGGTAAAGAAATCAACTTCTTACTTCCCTTAAAGAACAAATGCGGAACACTTACCATTCGAGTATACAGACATCATTGGGTTCATAAAATTCACTGCAGATGAGATAAAATTTGTTTTAGAAGCTCATGCAGTGTGTTTGTGTGTGTGTGTGTGTGTGCGCGCGCGCGTATGTACGTAACATGCTCTTCTAAGAATGCATATATATATATATATATA
This sequence comes from Gryllus bimaculatus, assembly GCA_017312745.1. Taxonomy (NCBI): domain Eukaryota; kingdom Metazoa; phylum Arthropoda; class Insecta; order Orthoptera; family Gryllidae; genus Gryllus; species Gryllus bimaculatus. The sequence continues at coordinate 34,637 of BOPP01000176.1, read as the reverse complement.
TATATATATATATATATATATATATATATATATATATATACACACACATTCAATGTGTCACATGAGAAAAATTCTTAAGAAGGAGCGAAATCTCCTTTCATAAAAATTGGACGTAAATAGACAAGAATTGGTACGCAAAAACGAGCTAGTTGCCTCAAGTGATAGGAATTGTAAAACAAGCTCTACATCCAGCACTTCTTTAAAAAGAGTGATAGTTATGCTATTGCCTCACGGTGGGCAACTAAAACAGTGGAAACTATATTTAGCCGCCTAAAAGAGTGACTCGGCGGTTCCCGGCCTCCTCGCAGGGGCGCGCAGGGGCGTGCAGGGCGAGCCGGGCCAGCGAGCGAGAAGCGCGTGGGCTGCGCCAGAGGCCAGGCCACGCGCTGGGCCCTTGCCATTCGCTGCAGCCCGCTATTCAATCCTCAATTTTGCGTAGGGGCGGAAATCTCCAAATTTCATTTGCTCCGTAAGACAGGATGTCAAACAATATTAAGACACATTTGGAAAGCAACTTATTTCATTTCGAGAAAATGTTACGTAGAACTTAATTGTACATGTTGGGACTACGCAGTGAAAGGTAAGTCAGACAAGAGAAGTACACTAGTATTTTACACTGTTTATTTATACCCTGCATAAAATCATAGGAAACAAGATCTAAGGTATGAAATCTGCATTCCGAGCCATAGCTAGCCATACAATTTATTACACACAAAAATATCAGATATAAGAATCATAAATAATTTTGACCCATTTATAGTCGCAAAAACAATTTTTGTCTGCCTACAGATCATAAGGAAATCACTCAGTTTTGTACAGAATACAGTAATATGGTTTATTTCCATTTCCATGAAAAATACTGAAAACTCGTTTATAAAATTACATATAAATATACATAAGTTTACATATAAATAAGCAAGAAAACACTATTTGTAGAGATGCATATGACTGTTCCATTTTCTGTATTACATATTTGATCTTTCTGGGAAATGAGAATTAACTGAAGTATTCGTTTGCAAACTCCAGATTAGAATTTTTCCAGTTCAGAGGATAAACGAGTACTAAATTACATACTTCAATGGTAAAAGAGGCGTCATTCCGCCTAATGTTTTATAATGTTCACATTATGGTAACCGTTTCTCCACATAATTTCAATTTCGGTAGCACTTCCCAAGTTATTTTGCTCATTTTCATTATACATATCCCATAGAACACCACCTTTGTTTTTCCTGGACAGCACCAATCGTTGATATGAGCTTGTTTACCATTGAGCTACTAATCATAATTAAAATACATCTGCATTTTCCCCTACTTTCCTATTTTTTCTTTCTTTTTCCGGTCTGTCTAGATATTTGTTTCGAGTTCCTTTGCGTTTTTTATAGACTTTGTGGGGGGACTTCCTACGGGGACCCTGGACCGGCCGCTCCTTCCCTTCCTGCTTGATCGGGGCCTGGGACAGAGCAAAGGCTGGGCACTACCCGGTAGGTGAGTAGACGGTAGGGTAAGGAGAGGATGGGAGAGGAAGAAAATCAGAGAGAAAATAAAAAGCAAAAAGATGAGAAAGAAACTGGAATCAAAAGAAAAGAAGGAAAAAGAGGTCTAGACGGCGACGTCCGCGCGGGCACAGGACCCTTTCGCAGAAAAAGGGCCGGCAAGGAACACCTGAGGATGGTCGCGGACCTGCTTGCACAAGGCGTCCGCCGATGGCGCTCATGTGCTTCTAATTCTGCATCATTGGGATCTCCGGATGTGGGAGCCGCGTCAACTGCTGAGCATCCCACGGTCACCGCTCGTTTCGTTCCGCCGTCGCAGAAACTAACTTTGAATAAGCTAATGGGCTATCGAATAAGCGGTTAGCAGGAAAACGGTTACAAACACGCGGAAAGACATGCACTACCTTCCTGAAATTTAATTGTTGAGACACTAAAATATTCACATTAGGAGTTCAAAGATGGTCTAGATTATAGTCGCTATAGCAGTGGTTCTCAATCATTTTTTGTATGTACGTATGTAGGCAAAAGTATGTATGAATGCACATGTATTTAAATGCATGTAGAAAAAGGATGAAAATGTATACGTGTATCAGTATGTGCACAATGTTTTACCTTGTAGCACGAACTTGCTTAACACAAACAAAAGTTGTGAGCCGGATAATCGGATAACACGAACTTTATAAGATTATTTATATTTTACCTCACCAATTTCGGTTCCTTTCAGTTCGTGTAAACGAGTGTTTACTGTACTAGATAACGAGTTTGTTCGAACACATTAAGATGGAGAAGGCGAACCCTTCTAATAAGTTAACCGAGTTTGAAGAGAATGTTGGAACTCTGGATGGTGGACGGTCATACCAGAGAATTGTAGAACAGGTTGGAGGAGAAAAGGCAGCAGTGCCCCGATGTGAGGTCCGTTGTCCACAGGAGGATGCAAATACCTGCAAACCTGGTTCCTTAAAACAGCGGCGAATGGATGCTCGCGAAGGTCGTCGCATCGTCAGAGAGGTCGTAGCGAATAGCACGGGGCCCCTCAACAGATGGAGAACACATAAAGTTTCATAAAAAAATTATATAACTTGCAGAATGTCCAGCCCAGTTTTGAAGCTACCACGAGTTTCTTCTGGGATTATCTGCAATCAGTTTTACGTAACTTGTTTACCGTCACGAGTTCCATTAGCCAGACTTCCCTTTACTCTTCAGCATCACGTCTTGGGTGGTGCCAAGAAACCTGGTGGAAAGAATGTCGCGCGTCTGCGTTCAGTGATAAGTTACGTTTCTACCTTGGGACTAACAGCATCCGCGGCCGGTATCAATTTGGTGACAGCTATCGTTTCGTATGTACAGCAGAGGCACACGAGACTAACTTTTGGTAAACTTGTTTGGAGAACTATTCCCTACGATGGTCAACGAGGGATAATAGTGGTGTAATTTCACTGAAATGGTGCAAAGTAGGCCTACGACCAGAACGCCAGCCGATCCGTTCTGCTTTCTGTTTCAAAAGGGCAACGCTCTCCCATCTTTCACACATGCATGGACTTCCAAGCGGCGGGCAATGACCGCTTTTTGATTTCAAAGCTGTTATACTGAAAAGTACTGGTCACCTGAGAGAGGAAAACGCAAATTTTAATGGGAGACGGGACTAATGACCTTAGCAGTTGACGTGCCCGGAATCATTAATCAATCAATCAAAATGGTCGATGCAATGAAAATGGTTCTATCATTGACTAGGGTAAATTAATAATAACGAAGAGTTCTTTATCAATTTCTGCATAGTGTTTACTTTCCACAAATTACGAATTCTTACCAATCTTCATCTGTATATGTAATTACCAAACGTGAATATTGAAGAGGAAATTTAAATCAAAATTATTTTTCATAAAACTGAATATTTAGCGATGCGTTAGCGAATGATTAACGACGTTTCGTAGAACTGAAAGTCCTACGTTGTGAGTTCCGACGAGCCCGACGCCATTGCCTGGCTGGGAATTCTAGATTGCCCTGATCGGCCGTCTCCGTGATTTCCATTCGTTCATTTCAGGCGAATACCGCAGCGGTATTTTAAGAACAGACCACGTTCCGCGAGCGATCCTACCTTCTCTGGCCTGGCTCGCTCCATCATTAGGATCGCGAGATGGACTGACCGCCATGCCCGTTTAGCCCTCGCCCCATGATTCAGAACGTTTGCCTGCAGAAATGCGAGGAGGTGAATCTCATACCCTAACGGTAGAAAGAGAAACTTATCCTTGGGACACGAGATCACAAAGTGTATATGACAAAATTATAGATACGACGAATACTACAAGTACTTTTACTTGGGTATTCTCATACTCTCTTTGCACCTTCCGTGAAATTCTTTCCGTTGCTTTTGATTCATTTAGGAAACAAGTACCACCTTCGCATTATTGTTTAGGATGATGACTCCTCATGAATGGCGGATTCCAAATGCGAGGAGACTAACTGTCCTTTTCAACTTTCCTCCCAATCCTTACTCTTTTCCTACACATTCACACCCAGAAACGCTCCCTCCTAGTGCCTAGTCCATGCTTGCGGCTGGCAAGGCAACGATCGGGAGCTGTGGCACCGCTCTGGTCGCCCAGCTGGATTGCCGGAGGCAGCGGCCTCCGCACCCAGCAAGCGAGACACGCTCGGCCTGCACCCGAACCCGCTTCCATTCCCTTACTGTGCCCCTCCCGACTCCCTGCCGCTGCCCGCGCTCCCGCACACACGTGCACCACCGCACGCACCACTTCCAGCTGCCCCCGCAGCTTGCCCACTTGAAAAGCCTCATTGCTCGCGCTCGCCCGTGCGCTCGCCCGTGCGCTCGCCCGTGGGCCCGTGCGCTCGCCCGTGCGCTCGCCCGTGCTCGCGCCCTTGACAAGCGAATACACAGGCGTTCACAGCTTCTCCATCCTCGTCGGCGAGGCGACGTCCTCCTCCTTTCCCCTTCCTGCGCCTCCCGCCGCCGCCGCCGCCGCCGCCGCCGCCGCCGCCAGTTCCCCTCGGTCGTTTTGGCTCCGCATCGCCCCTCTCCGTCGTCGCTGTCGCCGTACCGTTCTCTCTGTACACGGATGGGCGATACAGTCGCGGCCTGGCGCTTCATCATGCCCCTCCTCTGCCCATCGTCCTGCTGCCGTCCCTCGCTTCTGCTCGTTGGGAGAGTGGTGTAGCAGGTTGGTAGCCGTTGTGGCGAGCGCCGCAGGCCGGGGGTCGCCGTTCGTGTCTCGTACGGAGCGTCTCGCCACTCCGCGCCGCACCGGACTGCGCTTTCTCCCCAGCCCACCTGTGCCTTGAAAACGTACGTCCGCAGCGCACGGAAAGCTGACTGCGGCGCCGCGCGGCGCGGCGCAGCCCTCCGCCATCACGTGTTGGGGACACGCGACCGCCTTGCGGGCCACAACGGCAGCAACCTATCCGTCCTCGGAAGCTGTTCTACTTCAACAGTAGATGTGGCACCCGGCAACATCAAATTCAACTTAAAATTCCCCGTTCCTGTCGTGTTATTATACTTTCCATGTACTAATCTCGTGTTCATAAAAACGAATTGAACGGCTATAAATGTGCAATGTTTCTTTAATCTTCTATCTCTAATTGTTCAAATATCTTTGTAGGATTTCCATCAATTCTTTCTTCGAGACGTATGTTGCAATTCTTGAGACCGAAAAAAGAACAAAAAATAGTCGAAAATAGTTGTTTTATCTCTGCTAACCTAAGTTAATTTGTTTTAAAAAGTTTCATTTGGCACACTATCTTTCAAATGCCATTAACAGCAAACATCAAAAACAAATTAGTTATAAACGTAATTATGCTGATAAATAGAAAAAGAACAGACGCGGTTGATATTTGTAGTTGTTATTATGCATGAACGAATTTTCTTATACATTCTTGCCAAAAAATGCTTCTCTCTTTCTGTATTCAGAATTCAACTAGTTTATTGCTGAGGGTTGGGATCCCACAATTAAAAAACTGTGTACCATTCTCCTCGTAGCTCGTCATACAGTTTTAACGGTTTAGATGTTAACGAGGCGAAAGCCATCTTATTCGTGTTATCGGCCGTGTGCCATTCAATATTTTTATAATATTGATATAAGAAAAAACTATAAAAACAAGAAATTGTTTTTAAATAAATGTACTCATTCCCCATCTCTATCTATAACACATTTGTTTCCATTGCTCTTAATGGACGGCGGATAGTTATAGTTACAGTTACAAACGTCATCAGGCCGATAAACACCAAAAAAACCAACGCTGTTGAAGTTCGTAAACCAGGCGATAGCAGAGGTTTGTAACTAACCAAGTCTGTTATTTGTGATATCGGCCGTGTGTTGTTCATTACTTTTCGTAATACCATCTCCTTGTAAGAAAATAATATAAATAAGAAACACATTTACTTTTAATACGTAGGAGTGCAACGTCATTTTCCATTTCAAATCTATACGATTTTTGCTTCATACGCGACGTTTTCAAGACCAAGATTTTATCGTAAAAACGTATTATAAAATGTTTACTGAAAGCAAATGGATATTTACAGGAAAATTACAAGAAGTAATTTTATAATAACAAAAAAGTAAGTTTTGGTATTTCAGGGCATGTCGACGAGATGAACTTGTGTTATTGACTATTGATGATATAGAAACCACGAACAACGGAGTGCTAGTTACACTGAATTGCACAAAAACAAGAAATTGAATGTTAGTAATACCCAAAGACGGGCTTCCATTCAATGCTTATGATTTAATTAAAAATATTCTTACCTACGCCCGTCTCTCCTAGAAACGAAATGCCTTTTTGTAATTATAGAAATGGAAAATGCACTAAACAAGTTGATGGTATACACACAATAGGAGACACTTCCAAAAATATGGCGGAATTGGTAAAAAAGATACACTCTTGAGCATTGTTTTCAAAGATCATCGTCCACAATGTTAGTCGTAAACGGTGGCGATCTACTCTCGTTGAAACACCTTTGAGGTAGGGAGTCCTTGTCAGTAGTAGAAAAATATTTGGTAAAACAATTGGTATCGAACTGAATTAAAATTTCTAAACAGTTATTCAGCACCGAAGAGGTTGCATCAACATCAAGAGATTCAAGCACGTTGACGTCTGAACTTCGACTTCTTATGAAGACAAGAAATTGACAACAACAGCAGCACCACCACCACCACCACCAACAACAACAACAACAAAAACAATACTACTATTACTATTAATAATAATAATAATAATAATAATAATAATAATAATAATAATAATAATAATAATAATCGAAGAGCAAAATATTAGAAAACTTTGAAGAGAAGAGAAACTATGAGAACTTTGCAATTGAACCAAAAATCCTTTGGAACTTGCTCTCTTTTGGTCTCTCATTTCCCCATGGTCATATCAGTTGGAGTCGTCAGCAGGAACTTGAAAAGAAATCTGGAGAATTTAGATATCAAAAATATCTTTGACGAAGCTCAGAAAGCCACGCTTCTTCAATTATGTCATATTGTTAGAAAATTCTTAAATGCGTGACATTCATGTAGGTGAGGATGTATTTTCTTCCTACGAAGTCCCAGCCTAGTCCTATAATATCAATTGGCCAGGTGAATGTTTTCCCTGCTAAAGCAGAGAAAGTGATAATAATAATAATAATAATAATAATAATAATAATAATAATAATAATAATAATAATAATTGTTCAGTAACTTATTCAGATTTACTATAATGAGAAATTATAAGTTAAAAATAAGAATACTATATTTGAACAGTTGTCATCTGTTTTCAAAGTTAAATAAATATTATACTTTAATTAATAAATATAACAATTTTTTATTGATGTTAATAAATAGTTTGAAAATCCGGTGGCCTCGTAACAGCGATGACCGTCAATTTCTTAACGGCATGTGGTCATTAAGATTACGTGTTCAGTTCTCTGTGGGGTTGTGTTATGTAGATATATTAACGGTCAGTATTACGAAAAATCCTAAACTGTGTCAGGCGTTAAGAGTAGCTTTTCGTTCCTCTGGTTGCTTAAATCGATATTAACAATACAGGATTACAAACGTTATATTACGTTAAAGAACTTCACAACTCAGAATATCAGCAATAAAACACCAAATATCCAAGTAAATGCACTAAGTTCGACATCCAAAAGTTTTTTGTTTGTTTTGTTTTTTCAATTTTCGGACCACGAAATTTGAAAACTATTACAACAAGATGATTTTTTATGCATTTCTATAACTCAGGTATATTGCACGGTCAGGTAAAGAAACAATGTAACTGAAAAATTTAGAAGAAAATAATTTAATTAAAAAATAATGAACTAAAATATAAAATTAATATTAAATCACTCAAAACGCAATTTAAATATACTGAAACATGATTGTTTTTATTGGATTAATGCCAATTAACATGTTAATTATTTATGATAAAATGTGAGTTGTATAAGTCAAGTGATTACGGAAAGACCAAGCGAAATGCAGCGAAACGTTGAATTTTCTAATCACAGATGATTTTCTTTTTTTAAAAAATGGCACAACCCTCTTGAAGATATCATAATGTACATGTGTTCCATTTTTCTTGAAAACTAATTCAGTAATGCAAAGGGAAAAATCGTCATGACGCCAAAACGAACCTACCCACTCTCGGTCCCTTACGATAGAGCCACTTAGGACGTCTCGCACCCTCTGAACTGTAGCCATTCCGTGGCACGCAACTGCGAAGTTCCACGTATGGTTGCCGATAAGACCGCACGCCAGAACGTGAGGAGGAGCCACTTGGCGCAAGATCTGTATGTATTTATGAACAGCTACGCATGTGCTAGTCCACGAGTCCACTGATAATGGATGCCGAATATATGATTAAATGTATGAACAAATTTTGATAAATTGAGGAGAGCGCAGGGAGAAGAAAGAAACAGTGCGAGAAAAAGAGAGGGAAGGCGCGAGAAAAAAAGCGAGTGGGCGCGCGCGCGAGAGAGAGAGACAGAGAGACGGCGTGCAAGAGGAAGGCCGCGACAAAGAGCGCGCGCAAGAGAGAACGCGCGTGCGAAAGAAGCGACGCGCGCGCGCGAAAGTGAAAGAGAAGGCAAGCGCTCGAAAGAGAGAGAACGAAGGCGTGCGCATGCGAAAGAGAGGGGAGGGAGGGCGTGCGCGCGCAAAAGAGAGGGAGGGAGGGTGTGAGCGCGCAAAAGAGAGAGAGAGAGAGAGAGAGAGAGAGAGAGAGAGCGTGAGCGCGCAAGAGAGAGAGAGAGAGAGAGAGAGAGAGAGAGAGAGAGAAAGAAAGAGCGTGCGCTCGCAAAAAGGGAGAAATGAACAGTGTATGCGAGGGTATGAACACAATGTGAGGGAATATGGGAAAGATGGTGAGGACTTTGAGAGTGGAAGAGTAGATGAGTGATAGAGTTAGAGCCGGGCCATTAGGTGTTAGTGGAAAGCGAATGGAAGGAATTGAGAAACAGTGAAAAGATGAGAACGAAAGGACAGAATTCTCAAAACCTCTTCTTTAGAATTTTATGAATCCAACATCAACACGCGATGAACAGTACAGATGGCATTAGTCATGGCAAATCTTTCAATTGTGCTTTTGAAGTTTTCACTACTTAAAAAGTATTTGTTTATTAAACTTCTGAGAGCATTCTTATGTGTACGTTCGTGTCTTGGCAAGTGATAAATAAAAAGTATTAAAATATTATACATATTTTAATATTATAATGTAATATATGTATATATAATTATTATAATATAATAATAAGTACTCACTCTCCCCTACTTTATACTACATTAACAATTTTAGAAATTAAAGTTATTGCCGAATGTATATGTAACGCCCCCAAATATAATAAATCTCAGATTTGAAAAAACATACCCAAGTAATACGTAATCAGTAGTCATGTTTTATCTCATGTGCTACCGACCGGTTTTGATTTTATAATCAACCAACATAACCTTGGAGAAACATGTCACAAGGGGATCGTGTTTTTCCCCTTATAGAGCAGTATTGCCACCAAACGTGAGTAATTAAACTATAAAAGGCACTTGAAAGAAGACTAAAGGAGAAGAAATCGTGACTATAAATTTCATGTTTTTTTACAAACATGTTACCATAATGATACTTTTTCATACCTTCTCGAATCGATAATGAAAAGATTGTAATAAGTAAATAAATATATACACCAGGTTGATTGTAAAATATGATTTGCCATTAAGGTTCTAATACAAATTTGTGTATGGCAATTCATTCACCAAGTCACACTGACCACTTACCCACCAAATTCACCAAATCATACTGCACACAAACCATTCAGTTGTTTGCATTACTGCGAGGGCGCTGTGTTACTATATTGCTGTTCAGGTTTCTTACCAAGAGTACTGAAGTTGCGAGCGGGAAGCAATTGGGAGCTGCAGAGGCGTGTGGACACAGGGTGCTCCGGCCATGTTTCTAGGACCCCTGATCGCGTGATCGCTGGCCGCACGCCCGGTTTCTTCGCCGCTTCCTTACTCGCCCAAGTCCTCGAACACACGTTCTTCGGCAAAGGAACTGCCACAGAGGCTGGGCGGCATCATGCACACAACTGGTCTCCGTCTTCGGTCAGCACCACAGCTCTTTGCCTGGAAACCCCGTAGGTATAGCTCAATCAGCTTATCATGAAGCAAGGAGACTCCGACTTACAAACTAAGTTGCCTGCACAAAGCGATCAAAGAAATAGAAATTAAAATAAGTCTATAAATATTAATTTCCCAAGTGGAAGAAAAAAGACAATTTTACAAATATGCAAGCAATCATCTCCACACCTGCTTTATGTCACAAGTGTGTACTAGCTACTGATATTATAGGAAGAATCACTGTAGGAAGTTTCTGAATTGTAGGAAGGTTCAATTGTAGGAAGTTTCTGAACATCTTGATAAAAAATGTTACTTTTCACTGGCCAAAATGTAGTATACTATGACAAAATTACCTTTGTTACTAATTTAAAAACCACAAATATGTGCCTTGAAAAACTCCGTTGTCTGTTTTCGGGTTATTCTTGAAAAAGAGATTCTAACTATTCGTATAAATATACACACAAGTAATTTCGGAATAAGGGTGTGACACAACTACTTCTATAAGGCTGAGAAATATATCATTCGGTTCCTTATTAAATCAAGAACTTGAAAAGAACAAGAAACTGAATATTTTGTCTCAGCCCAATGTAATTTTCATTATATCTTATTAAATAATTTCTGAAGAGCTATCAGTGTTTTCAGTTCTAATTGCAGTATGCAATAATGGAATAATAGACAAAATATTGTCAGTTTTAGATCGATTCCGGCGCAGGACTTTAACAACCGCCTACATATCGCGCGCGGTCCTGCCTTCAAGAATCTGTTCTCGCTGACGGGAATGTGAAAAAAATGGTTTATTAGTAATTTTAATGATCAAGTAAATAGATAAGAGGGTTTTCCTCTACGGTCTGCTAATATGTTTACAATGTGATTACGCATCAATTATTAATTGTTTACATGTATTTTTAGAGATTAATCCTAAATCTATTTTCCAGCGTTCGAACGATGTGCAATCAACAATTTTCGCATTTTCAAACTTTCTATTGAACAATAAGCTAACGATGGCCCAAAAGATAAAAACAGAATTGAACATCGTATGGGATCTTAGCTGAACCATCAGAAAATACAATTATGTTCATTACTCCATACTACTGAACCTTCGTTCATTTGAATGCTTCAAATTCACTCGACCGACTGAAGTTCGCTTCTGGGGGAAAATACTATATACATTCAATTCCCTAAGCATCTTTCATAATACTTCCTCATATCACCCAAGATGATTTCGGAGAGATACGAAAATAATGAAACAAATTCCAAGCTGGTCATCCTTATGCTTTCTTTCTCCTTCCATATCTAATACGGAAACACCTAAGAATCCAAATACCTTCTAGTTTTATAAAATATATTCCAACAAGTTTGTTCCTTGGAAATTTCACCATCAGCATAATTCTGAAAGTATTGAACACCAAGGAAAAATAATCCATTTATGATAGCAGCTATCCACGACACATTCTATAGGGTGTGGGAGGAGGGGCGCGGGCGGAGGGGCGCGGGCGGAGGGGTGCACGCGAAGGGGGGGGGGCGGAAAGGCGCGAGCGGAGAGGTGCGGGCGGAGGAACGCGGGCAGAAGGGCTCGGGCGGAGAGGTGCGGGCGGAGGGGTGCGGGCGGAGAGGCGTGGAATGTGAAGTCTGGGCTGATAGAACGGAGCAGGGTTCGAGTCTCCCAGTGCAGGCATCGCGAACGCATCACCGCAGCTAACAAGTGGACGCTTCGAAGTGCATCCTTGAGCAGCCCGGCCGTCCGTTCGCAGCTGCTGTTGCCTCCACCGCTGCCATCGCTGTTGATGCCGCCGCCGCCGCTGTTGCTATTTCCGGCGTTGGCAACCACCCAGAGCGAGCGGCTCCTTTTCGGTCTTGTACAGCTCCACCACCTCTCCTCTTTCCTCTCCCCCCTCCCGTTACCCACTCCCACCTAAGCATCCTTCTCGCCAGCTCTCCTATGGTCTCGAGCACATGTTGCGTACGAAAGCAGATCCAGTATTTTTAAAAATCCCTGCACAAACACCTTCGGAATCTGAACAAAAATAATCCTCAAAATATGCGCTTCTCTTCTATCAACAAAAAGGTGAATGTGCATCAATTCAATCATGAATATCTGTAACCATGTTATGGGGAAAATAAAAACTAAGCATCGAGCAGCAACTATCAGTAATGTTCGTGTGACTTAAATGTTAAACAAGCCCTCGACGGCGTCTCACTATTGACATACTATGATAAGAGTTTCATAGTAAGTCAATAGTAGTAGAACTATAGGTGTACCACCTCACAATATTCTATTATTTCAATCTTCTTAGACGTGAACATAGCAAACGCCAGTAAATGTATAAATTGTAAGTGGCTGCGCTAAACTATCTAGATGCCAACAACAGAAAATATCCTATTTTATTCGCAATGCACTCTATAGACTAACGTCGATGTAAGAATCTTGTACTTACATGCATTCTTTTCGTTGAGTCAACTAATGGTGATGGTACTAAGTTCAGAACTGTTACGTAATGCCAATTGATATAAGTGCAGGGTCATTTTATTTCTTTAGTCTGTGGGGCCCGAACCATAACAAGTAAACCGATGGAACATCAGCTCCGGCTGGTTGCTTGCTTTGTAGTTGGTTGGCGAACACGTTTCGAACGTGTTTACATGAATGAGATTGTTTGCAAAAAAGAACACCCAGGAATAATGTGCTACAATAGTTATTTACAAAACTAATACAGAAAGTAGTTGGTGTGCGAATTAAATATTTACGAACTAGTAGACGATAGGAGCGCATTTTGTAAGGAGTATGCCAAAGACTTTTCGGATGAGTCACGTACATTAAATCAAAGGCGGCTGATATGAAAGGAGTCCAAATCTACGGGTATTACAAATCCATCGAATGACAAATGTAATTCCCTAAATTGAAAACACTAAAATAATGAAACTCAACCAACTTTTTTGAATAAATAAAACTAAACGTAATAAAAGTGGAAATCAAGAAAAGGTAAAAATTACGAAGTCCAGGCTGCCGATAGGTCGCATGTCCTTATTCATAGCGCGAGAGTTCAATCGCATTCGATCTTGCTTGGTTCGTGTTAGAACTGCCACGATACCTAGAATTCGCCACAACCTGTCGACGAAGCGTATAGGGACGTAATCGCCGGCTTCCCTTCAACTATTCGGAGAAATACAAGTTGTCTATCTTGGCCTACGGAGAACACTATATATGCGTCTTAATTTTAATAATTTGAACGTCATTAAAGATATACGAAAGATTAAAGATATTTTTGAAGATCTTGAATTTGACGATATTGCCATTAGGTATTAAGTTTGTTGATTGATAGTGTATATTTTATTGGTGCAGTTTCTTTTAGACAAATACTATGCTTCTCATACGTTCTTTTTTTTGTAGATTATCCCTTGTGCGTGAACCCTTCCTAATTCTGGTCGCTGCGTAGTGACATAGGATCACGTATTGGAGGCTCGTACGCGGAAATGCTACCTGGCGGTTCTCTGAACAACGACGTACTAAGGCTCAGCGAGGACTTAGAGTACTAAAGGACTAAATAGTAACGGAGGATTACTCCAAGAGTGCTCAACGCCCAATACGGGTTAAGAGACGCGTTGCGCTTGAAAACGCAACAAATGTTAAAAAAATAAAATAAAAAAAACTTTACTGCTCATCTTTATCCTACGTCATTGCGCGCACGAATATGTGAGAATTTGACCAACAATTATTTTTTGCGAACGTTTCATTACTTTAGTTAATATTGTTGAAGTCGTCATTGATGCTGCCTTCAAAGGAAACCCAAGTGCTCGTGAACCGGGACCAACAAATTCTAATAATATCTTCTATCTCAACAAAGTAACAATCTCATCCGATATTGTCCATTAATTTCAAATGATTTTTACCCGTAGTTATAATTTTGCATTGAGACTAACTTTAATTAATTCATATTGGTGCTGGCGTTTCATTATATTTTAACGTTTTGGGTTTAAGTAATTACATTACTTCATTCGAAGATTCAACCCCCATATTTTGGGGGCATTAGCCGTCTTTGTAGTTAATCGTCCTTAATGGTGAGATTTCCATCACCAGCAGGATGATGGTGATAGTGTTGGTGTAGGTTGTGATAGTGATGACAGTATTTGATAATGTTTCAGTAACACAAGAATCACAATATGAAAAAAATCATTGACAACAACACTAATTTTGAATTCGTATAATTGCTTACTTTTACATGAGTTTTGTTTATGCTCAACAGCATTATGAAGAATATTCTCGTAATATCATATTAATGGATATTGGCCTGGCAATGCTCGATTAGGTATTATTTGTGACAATAAATGGTGTCATAAAGCATAGAACTCCAACCAAACATACGACTAGATAATGTGAAGGAACGAGAGCCCATAGCAAATAAAACTACACTGTCGAGTTTCTGGACAATCTTTGGTAGTAATTCATGAGGGAGAACGTTCCCTATTTGCTGGAACGTAGTACCTTCCCACTTTCCCAGTGATTAGATAGGTCCCTGTAGTGGGTGCCTACATTCGGGGATTGCAAACGAAACCGATAATACTTATCTCTGTGCACATGTGACAGTATGATATTCCGCTATGAAGTTATGAGATATGAGGCGGCACGTACGCACACTACCACCATATGAAATTAAATGCACGTGTCACTCTGGAAGTTTAATACAATTTCAGGATTAATGCGTTCTTTATCGGCAACGGTTGCAACACAAGAAAACACGTGTCGTAGCCAGCCTAGTCTTTCGTTCTCGACACGCCACAGAGGAAGATCACTTTCTAGAATTTAGCACTAAGAGATGTGCCAAATAGAATGTTGGGTTCCTGACTGTGGTGTAAATGGGTCAGTGGGTAAGATGCTATCGGAAAACAACGGCACTATATCAGTAAAAGTCGTCCTCCGTGAACGCACTCAGATACCCGAATTCGATATTCTGATTTTCTATACACCACCGCTTGAAGTATTTACTGTTTTATACTGTTCAGAATAAATGATGCCACTAACAAGCATAGAAAGCTTGGAGCAGAGAAATTGGTCGGGACCAGAGTTTCGTGACGTGGCTATCATTAAGGAATTAATATACCAAAACATTAAAGTGCAACAACCAATCGTTTCTGCAATAATATGCTTAAAAGTTTGTCAAATATCTTGGAGTCAAATATCACTGGCTTGTATCTTGGGGATGAAAGGCTTACATGGCGTCAAAATATAAAATACCGAATAGCGCTAGCGTCTAGTAGAGTCCACCAATTATATCGGATTCTTAGAAAAAATCTCCCCTACAACTACATGTTGCTATTCACCTGTATAAAATAATGAAACGAACCATACTTTCTTATGCTTCCCCAGTGTGGGCTGCCGCAGCCAAATCAAACATCAACAAAATGTTGTTTTACTGTATATAACCACTGTATTGTATTATATCTAAAACCTAAGTTCTGTCTATAATGTACCAAATGATTCTTGTATAAATCAATGAATTTATCTTATGCGGCTGCAGAGAGCCGATGTCAATGGCCAATGCCAGAATAAATTTTAAAAAAATAAAAAACTTTTTGAATGCAATTTCTCCATGGCGTTTAGTATTCCTTGCTTTCAACGGGAGATGGCTCTCTTCTATATGGTGTGTCCAATATGTATGTATTTGTTTTGGCCAACCCGTGACTGGCGTTCTCTACAGATGCTACGATTGTCAAATCTTTTATCTATTGCACCTATTATGTTCTTGAAAAGTCTAAGCTCTTTCTTTCCTCATTGTGTTATTTGTTCAAATCCGACCCAGAAAGTCCCATTTCAATTTCAATAATCTGTTTTTTTGAGAACTTCTGAACTGTGTATGACAATACTTTTAATTATGGCGCAATATAAAGTTTCCTTGGTTTTCTTTGATAGCTGGGAAGTCCACAATATGGTGTTTATATTATTGTCTTGTTTTCCTTGATTCGATCTTATTCATAAGGTCTTTATCATTTGTGCCCTCATTTGTAACTCTGAAGCTAAATTCGCTGCATATTCAATTTTTTGTTCATTTTCAATACATATGTCATTTCCATATCCTCTTGTTAACAAATATCTTGTTTTGGGTACTTTAATTTACAATCCTCACAAATCAAATTTACGTCTTAATATTTTAAGCATATAATATTATCTTCAGTCACAGCAACTAGATCAAACGCTGACAGTAAAATACTAAGAATTGTTCCACCGAGGCAGATTCTAAAAACGTTCCAATTTCCATTTTATAGTATTGTGTTGTTGTTTCTGTATGCTAACCTGGCATATTTTTCTATTAGGGGTTGTCAGGCCTGTTTCAAAATTCTTGTTAACATGGGGGTATGTTATGCACCTGGTTACAGTTTGCAGAATATGCTGGAATGTTTCTGCGTCAATAATGAAATTTGGAGAATTGCATTGTTTTATTTATTACTAAATTGTAAACACTTTTCCACTTATAGTAAGTTTTTTATATCATTCTTTGATTTTAATACTATAAATATAATAAAATTATATAATTTTTGATAAATATAATAAAATTCCAAAATAATTCTAATTGACATCCTTGCATAAAGTACTTGTAAAATATTGTACAAAACGTGTGGAGTAAAAAATGTCCCGAACAGAATCCACGTAAGTAACGTAGAAACTGAGTAGAAGGGTTAACTTGTCCGTTTTATTTACGGAAATAGGATGTTGGCGCACAGCCCATCTCTAACCTGCCAGGCCAAGATTCTTGTTGGTTTTGTTTATTCTCTCTCAAGAGATAATATTCCAACGATTGCAAAATTCAATGGATTTGGATATAAACTGATTCTAGCGTATATCCCGAAATTACATTTGGTATCCTGATATTTTGACTGCTTCTAATCTTGAAATTTAAAACGCATGTCGTACGGTACAAAGCGAGGTCCGGCGACGCCGATTACCGTTACGATTCTTTGAGAGAAGACTGCTTCATTTGTCAAGAGTACTTCTCTCAATCCGTAAAAAAGAAGATACACCGTTCAATTGGATTGACACAGAAGTGCACCTTTGCACCAATCATAAATGTCATACTGAGTTACATCTGAATGTACACGAAAGAGTCACGATCGTGATATTGTGATATCTATTGTGATATGTGATATCTAAAGTGATATGAATTGTGATAACAAAAATTATTTTGTGTGATACTTATTTTCTACAGGCATGAAAGGAAGTTTATTATTAATCAAGCCAGTTTTACACTATTAAAGTATACATTTTTTAATACAATATTACTCGAACACACTACCACGAGATCGTTTTAAATCCAATTTGAGCTTCACACTTGCTAATATTTTCAGAGAGAAAGATAAAACAAGAATTTAAGGCCTTTTTTAAAGGTAGCAAAGTAAGTGATTTTACGATTTATATAATCATTTAAAAATATACCGATAAATAGATGCCCGGACACTTAGGTCAAATGTTCCAGGCTACTAACAAAGATTTTCAGATTTGTGTTGCTTTATTGGTGCATAAGTAACGAAATAGAGTAGGGAGACAATATTTAAGCACCTTAGTTCATTTGTTTTACAACTTCAAGAACAATGTAATTTTTAATATTTCTTCAAAATGTTCAAAAGAGTTCATTTTCGCAAACAAAAAAGTCAGTATTGATCAATGCAATTGTGGACATGAATATCACAGAATGGCATTTGTTGACATACAGTATCAGGTTTTAGCATGCATCCTTAGAAATTGATTACAAACTTTACAAAAAAATAAATCTTATTAATTTCAATAAGATAATAATGAGAAATGAATCACCTGCAGTATGACCACTTCTCAAAATATGACACCACTGCCAATAATAAAGTGTACATAAATAAATAATAACGACAGTATTGAAGTTAATGGAATAAATGAAATAGTTCTTAATTGCAAAAGCAATGTACTTAGGAATGGCAGACATTTGGTTACAAAATACACTTACTCAATAAAAGAGTTCTGATCACTTTTAGTCATAAGGCGGCATTGTATAACCAAATGGAATCTCCCTCGGAGTCCTTTAGAGGCGAGTGACTTTCTGCTACCTACCACAACAGTCATTTTCGCGTCTTCGCGTTTGTTTGTGTTTTCAAAAATAAATCAGGGATATTGCATTAAGCTTGCTTCAATATTTCGTGGAAAATCGCCAGTGAGTAACCTTAAGTATTATCTTTTAATTATATGTTTAACCTGAATTATAAGATGGTAGGTACATAAAATATAAATAAATGACTAAAAGTGTGTTTAAACGTTATTACAGCGAGAAATACTCTGTGGGATCTGGGGTTGGTTTGCAGAGAGATGGGATGGACGAGAATCGATTAATGTTTTCTCATATTTGTACAAATGAATCATAATTCGCTAAATTACCTCTTCAACTCTTCATCTTTATCTTTAATCGAAACATACAAACATATAATGCCTCTTCCTATCACAGTCGAAACCAGATGCGACTCTTGTGATCATTTCCTTTAGTGTTCAACGTGATAGTTTCACTTCACACGCGCTTAATGTGCAAACTACGTTGTTAGAAAGTGCAAAACTCTCAAAAAATGACCTATTTTTACATATGTTTCCATTGCTGCGGACTAGCAGTAGCGGATTTACCGTTAAACTAAATTAGGTACAGCCTGGGGTCACAGAGTTCAATAGGCCTAAAAAAATATTAAATAAAGTTGCAAATTTTTTAAAAGAAATTATGCAGATGTACAAATTTACAGACAGTTTCCGCAAAGAAATGAAATTAGATAATCACGATATTGGAGTTAACAAGAGATTAATTCTAAGACCGGGATTTTCATTTTCATGTGGGGTCTATTATGTTTTGAACTTGTCGGGTGCATAACTAAATTCGTCACAGAATTATGATTGGCATATCTGGTCAAAACTGGTATCTTTTTACATACCTGACGTTTGTCGTACAACCATTGATGTTCGAGTCACGAAGAGGTTGCCTTTCGAATTTATTTTAACTTTAATGATTACAAATTGTACTTATACAAAATCATTTAGTAATGTAAAGGGGTAAAAACTAGTATCGAGATACAACGGAACAAGACAAACTCAATTCACTACCAATAATTTTCAGTCAAAATGAAAAGCTCTGAGGTTTTATCTTCCGACGATACGATTTCGACTTTGTGAACAAAAAATCGCTTGAACGGCACGTTTAGTGAGTTTTGTTTTTATTAATGATTAATGTAGTGCTGGATTATATTGCAGCTAGTTTCACACAAACACATACATTATATATAAATTTTGAGGAAAAGCATATTAAACTTTCCAATCTCAAAAGTGTTATTGATGCCAGTAAAAAAGAAGGCCTCGAAAATATTTTAGCTCGGGGTCTGCAAACTTGTGAATCCACTGCTACGGATCAACAATATGGTTTAGGTTTTCAAGTTATGTTACGAGGCCTATTTCACTTTGCATTAAATATTGGTTTTGAATGTAAAAATATTAATGAAATTTTGTTGATGTGAAACGGTAGAGAACAATAAACGATAAACACTTCCCAGTTCCTAACAACACATGTCAAGAAGAAGCCGGCGGGGCATAATGAAAGCACCTTGCCAGAGAAGAGGAAGCTCAGCATAGAGAAGAGACTCGGAGGAACGATCCAATAGTCTGGGGAGTATTGACGCGAGAAGAGGTGGGAGAGGCCAGGGACATTAAGAGAACTGCAAGAAACCACGGTGGCAAAACCTACAGCGGTACATTTTTGTTATATTAATTTAATGAACAAATCTCAAATATCTTCTGTGAGTAGTTTCATGTTAATTTAATGGCAATTTTCAAATTAAAACTAAATTATTATGATACGAAAATAGTGAATTAGTATTATTTTCATCCTGTAGACAAGAACAGTGAATTACATGGGATCACACCATGAAGTTGGTAGGCAACAAAACTTTCAAATACGAATGTTTCCCCATTGCCAGTCTTACTAACTTGATTGTTTGCATTACGCGTAAATTCACTTTGCTTTCTTTCAGTAAAATTTTAAATATGCGGATGGAGTGCAATCAAATATTTGCAAATGATCTCAATGACGAATGTAATTGAGAAAGAATACCCTTTAATAGTGAAGGGAAGGCGGGGCTAAGTGTTCACAGCGCTTAAGCGGTCACCCCATGTTAGACGCAGACCTGCCCCCGCGCCGCGCCGCGTGAACTCGTCAGATGGTGAGTAAGTAAATGTTTTATTACACGCCTCTCTGATGGAGTTTAGTTCATTTATGTCAAAACTTTAACTATTTATAACAGTAAAGGTTTCCGTGGGGACAAAGTTAAAAATACCTCTCCTCGAAAAGTTATGTTCTCAATATTTTTGATCAATTAAAACTTTCAGTTAGGGAAAATGAAGGATTAAAGGGTTTAAAATTAAATAGTGAAAGTACTGCCGTTAAAAAAATATAGTTCATGAATAACAAAACATGAAATGGACGTTTAGGGCAAAAAGTGGTCTAGGTAAAATCGTAACTATAATTTCCTCTTTCTTCTAAGAATATTCAGGCGCGGCAAATGTGGGAAATTGTATAAAATTAATTGTTTTTGTAACAGGTCATCGTTATTATCTTCACGCAGAAAGTACGATTTAACCATTTGCTCCCAATTTTGGTGCATATAACGCGGAACGATACATACTTAAGAACATTTAAGTTTATGAAAAGGATGAACACATTTTAACCACCATTAATATGGATTGCGAGTAATGTGAAAGTATTACGGATGAGCACAGATGACATGGGACACTGCAGATAAAATCGGATATGGCAACTTTTCGATTCATTGACAGATTATTCCGGGCACGTCAACGAATAAGGTCATGAGTCCTGTAAGTGTAGTGTATGTTTTCTTCGGAAGGTGGCTGAATGGTGAGATCCGGCGCCGCCCTACCTGTCGGCTAGCGGGGTTTTCCCAACCAGGTATCATCCACCAGCGGGGCACCACCCCAGCCGGGAGAAGCTCTGACCAGTCTCCGGTAAAATGAAAACCTGATTATTATTATTATTTATATATCAAGATATAAAAATAAAAGCTTCCAGGAAGGGAGTAAAGCGAGCCCGAAAAAATGTGATAGGGTCGTGGTGCATAACTACATTATTATTTAATTCTACAAGAATTTCAAAATTTGTGAAATGACCAGGTTACCCTGGAAACTTCTAATCTCATTTTTTTGGATTCTCCATCTTCCAGGATTTTGCTTAAACAACGAGTGATATGTTCATACGATCAGATATTTAATGCAGTCTCAGCATCATTTTAAAAAGTGATATCACTTGTTTTATATTTTTTTCCCTTTTTAAAATTTGAATGAGAAAAAAACAAACTATTTAGCTCCGAAATAAGAAGGCGACCTATTCTTATTTCATAAGCCACTGCATCCGCTTCCTGGTTCCTCGAGGCCTCCATAGATACCATTTTGACGCTTAAAAGCCGCGCCGTAGAAAACATGCACGTGGATATTTTTTGATATATTTTTTCATCGCGCATTTGTACAATATCCCTTGTCGCATGTATGTCCTTGGCCTCTGGTTGATACCTGAATGCTACGAAGTCGCGCGAGGCCCCGAAACAAGCGCGAGAGAGCGCGTGCCAGCGCGAGCGAGCGAGAGCGCTCGAGGCTGAGCGCCAGCGGGCCCTGCAGCGAGCGTTAGTGACGTCACCGCCCCGTCCTGTTGGTAGACAAAGCAGCGGCGGTGCGGCGGCGGTGGCGTCGCGCCTGGTGGGCGGCCAGCTGATCGGCGCTGCTGCAGCGCGCTCCCAGCTGGCAGAGGGCAGCCATGGCTCGCGGGGGCGGGGCCTGCGCACAGCTGATGATGGCGTGCGCGGCCGAGCGGAGCCGAGCGCGGCGCGGGGCGAGGGGCAGCAGCGAGGGTTGAGAGCGGGGACAGGAGAGCGCTGCCATAGAGCACGCAGCGCGGCTGCGCCACAAGCTGCCACGCGTCACTCCTTTGTTGGGAGCGCTATTACTTCCATGCCGCTAATGCTACAGTGATTAGCGGCCGACCTCTGCTATTTTGGAACGGAACATGTTAATGGAAAACTGTCGAGCGATGCAAAGCATTTCGCATCGCGAATAACATCCCTTCAAGAAGGGCTGATTTTGTCACGATATATTTTTAGGTTACGATAACTAATGCAATGCAGGGGGAATGTGAAACAAGGTTTCCGGCAATCACTCATCCAATTATTCTTTACTACATCCTCTATTTATTGTTTTAGCGTCTTCTTGACAAAATATAATTATTAATTACAAATAATCCATGGCGAATCCCGAGTTCTCCCAAAAACATCTCAGGAAAATCCATTTACAGTTTGGTTACTTTGTTGTTGCACCAACCATTATCAGTATTTACGATTTTCGTATTTCTGCAACGATGTACTGCCTTGAAAATATATTTATATTTTAACTCTGTGAAGGAATTTATTTTAAATGTATAAACATCTCAAAGAAAAAGACCAGTTTCCCATTTATCTAACGTGGAAAGGGAACAAAGAAACCTCCTTTGTTAATATTCATAACAGTTCTGACAACGATACTGTCTATGACAAAACTACAAGTCAATTGTCAGTTTTGGCTATTAGGACGGCAGGTGTATTATAAACAATTTCACTAGCACGACTATGAATGTAAAATAATATAATTGATAGATATAACATTTCGAGTAGTTCATAGATAGTCAGTTCAAATAGTTATTGATTTTAAGTATCCTTCTTATAATACACAATCATAGATAAAAACAGGAATTAATAAAAGGCAGACGAACACAGATTGAAATAAAAAGCACTTATTTATGTTTCATTCTAGAACAGAGGTACATCGTTTCGTGACTTTGTGTCCCTTCTTCATGCACTGTCTATAAAACAAGAATTTTTAACTAGATTAAATATTAAAGTGAAACAAGAACCAAAATTAACAAATAAGTACAAGTAAACAAATAAACCCATAAGTACAAAGTACAGCGAGGTTTTGAGGCTCACGTTGTTCCATTGCAACAAAAATTCCTTTATAAAAAGTTAATGAAAGGTAATAAAATATGCACATATTAGGTGCAGACAGTCATAATTAAGCCAAGATGACCCATTGTTTCAGCTTTTACTGAAATAGAGGACCAGAAGTCCCAGTCTACTATGGCCTGTCAGTTTAAGGGGCTTTCCGTTGAAGGAGAAGAGAGAACCGCGAGGAATGGGGTGAGGAAAAAGGAAAACAAGAGAAAGAGGAGGAGGAGAATTATTCCGTTGATGGGGGGGGGCAGTTGAGAAGGATTGATGAAAGCGGAAAAACAGAAAATTACTGATTGTTACTGGGATGAAAATGCCTACACTAAAACTCAAAAGGTAAGATTTTAACAATGACATCTAATATCTAGACACGAGGAAAATGCAAATTATGTCTCAAATTGGACTTTAATGATTATTTGATTTCATTTAAGATGTGATCATATGCCTTGATAAATATATTACTCTCTAACATTGAGTTAACAGTATTATTTATCTCGATGAATAATGTTTCCGATATTATTCGGGCACAGGATCTCGGTTGATTGTTGTAGAATATTATTCAGAATAGTATTATTTTTCTTGATGAATAATGTTTCCGATATTAATCGGGCATAAGATCTCGGTTCATTGTCAAATATGCGTTGATTATCAAAATCGAAAGTGTATGACAAATTCAGTCTACGTTTAGGCAAAATCATTATATTAAACTTATCTCTGATTTCATTTACGTTGTTTTTGTGTGCATTCAATTTAGTTCTAATTTTCCGTTTCGTTTGACCTCACGCAGGTTTTTTCACAATCTGGACATTGAATACCATAAACAACTTTTCGACATCTAATTAAGTAATTTTATTCATTGGCATTGATTATCAGATTATTTTTATTTGTAATGATATGTCTAGCCACAACCTTCATTTCGTCCCTCTTTAGCTTCTTTTTTTTTTATCTTGTTGGTAACATTCGGTATGTAAGGAAGAATAATCTTTTCTTTTTCCTCGAGTACCTGTTCTGACGGGCTATTTATTTCTCCTAATATGCAAGCTCTCCTCTTACTTACATATTTGTTGATAAAATTCTTAGGATAATTGTCCTCAGAGAGTATTGTAGAAACTATTGTTAAGTTGTGCTCAAGGTGAACGGGATGCAACAATTTAAGGCCCTGTGTACGAATCTATAAACTATCCCGTTATGCTGATTTTCTCTTTGATTGGATGTTTAATGTTAAGGATACTTAAAATCAATAATTAATCGATCTTGGGCGAATAAACCAAACTTTACAGAATACAGAAAAGCCATTTTCTTTATTTCAAGAAATTGTAACTGGCGTTTTGCTTTGCAGGTTACCATGAGACATGAAGGCAAAGAAGCAAACAAACGACAACACCGCAGAATTTTCTATCCACATTATTGACCTTGGTGCTCGAAGGCAATCATTATTTACAAACCAGTTTTACTTTCTTGTACAGGAAGAATCATTTTCATACAGCAGAAAGGAATGTATTCCCCAGCTCCATCAAATTCAGAAACCATGCTCGTTGTTTATGTTAAATTTGTCTTTTTTATTTGCATCAAGGCAACGGAAGGCGTCCTGTCTGGCAAACCCCTCCCAAGGTTGTTGCGCGCGCTAAAGAAGTCGTGCGTGGAGTTGCAAATCCACAACGGAACAAAACAGCGCTGCCGTGCTGTGGCGTGCGTGTTTGGAGTGGAGGGGCGTGGCGGAGGGGGCAACAACGGCGTGGCTGCGCCATGCGCTGCGCAGGCCTGTCGCGATAGAAGCGCGTGCT
>BOPP01000175.1:2784436-2818462 GCA_017312745.1 Gryllus bimaculatus | reverse complement strand
TGAGTTTCTCGTAGTGACCTCTACCTACATACGTGATTTTTGAAGACGTGATTTATTTCGATTTTCTTCCTCATTTTTTCAGTTTTTTTTCTGAATTCTTCATTTATTTAACCGCCGTATTTCTAAACTATAGCTGGAAGATCTGTGAGTCCTAGGTTTGCCTCCCATGAGTTACTTACGTACGTGATTATCATCGACAAGATAGCGAGATGATTTTCGATGTTTTCTCATTTTTTGTCAGATTTTTCTGAAATCTTCATTTATTTTTAGCGTATGTTCCAACTATAAGTGAATTGAGGTCTAGTTATGGCTCCCCATAGTTTCTCGTGATGAGCTCTACCTACATACGTGAATTAGAGAGATGTGATTATTTTCGGATTATTTCTCAATTATTTTTAGTTTTTTTGAAAATTCTAGATTTTATTTACGCGTATTTCTTCTGAAATAATAAGTCGGATTGGAGTCTAGTTTGCTCCATTAGTTTTCCTCGATAGTGATTACTTACATACTGATTTAGAAGAGAAGCGATGATTTTCGATTTTCTCATTTTTTAGTTTTTCCTGAAATTCTTCAATTAATTTTATACGCGTATTTCCTAAAACTATAAAATCGGGATTGAGGTCTAGTTTGCTTGTTTTCGTAGTGACGCTCTACACATTACGTATTATTCAGAGAGTAATGTTGATTATTTTTGATTTTTCTTCAATTTTTGAGTTTTTTTTGAAAATTCTTCAAGTTTTGATTTTACGCCCGTATTTCCTAAACGTATAAGTCGGATTGAGGTCTAGTTTGCTCCCATTGAGTTTCTCCGTAGTTGACTCTACACATACATACGTGATTTCAGAGAGATGATCAGATTTTCGATTTTTCTCAATTTTTTTCAAGTTTTTTTCTGAATATTCTACAATTTTATTTACGGCGTATTTCTAAACATAAAGTCGTGATTGAGTCTAGTTTGTGCATTGAGTTCTCGATTAGTGAGCTATACGTACATACGTGATTTCAGAGAGATGTGATTAATTTCGATTTTTCTCCCATTTTTCAGTTTTTTTTTGAAATCTTCTAGATTTTTTTTCGCCGGTATTTCCTAAAGTATAAGTCGGATTGAGGTCTAGTTTGCTCCATTGGGTTTCTCGGTAGTGAGCTCTACTAATACGTGATTTCAGAGAGACTGGTTATTTTCGATTTTTTCTCAATTTATTTGAGCTTTTTTTCTGGACAATTCTTCAATTTTATTTGACCGCGGTATCCCTAAACTATACAGTCTTATAGGTTAGTTTGCTACCATTGAGCTTTCTCGTAGAGACTCTACCTACATACTGTGATTTCAGAGAGAACAATGATTCATTTTCGTTTATTTTTTGAGTTTTTTTGAAAATTCTTCAATTTTAGTTTTACGATGTTATTTCTAACATTAAGCTCGGATTGAGGTTAGTTGCTCCATTGAGTTTCTTCGTATGACGTTACCTACATACTGATATTCAGAGAGGAGTGATTATTTTTCGATTTTTCTTCAATTTTTTCATTTTTTTTCTGAAAGATTCTGTCATTTATTAATTTACGCGTATTTCCTACACACTTTAAGCGTATTAGCGTCTAGTTTGCTCATTGAATTTCTCGTAGTCAGCTCTACCTACATACGTTGATTTCAGAGAAAGCGATGATGTTTCGATTTTCAGATTTGTTTGAATTTTTTTTTCTGAAAATTTTTTCATTTATTTTACGCGTATTTCTCATAAACTTATAATCTGGATTGAGGTCTAGATTTCTCCATTGAGTATTTGTAGTGACTCTAACATACGATCAGACTGAATTTCCGGAGATTGATTTCCGATTTTTTCTCCTAATTTGTTTCAGTTTTTTTCTGAAAATTCGTTCAATTTTATTTTACGCTTCCTTAAAGCTTAAGTGGATTTGAGGTGCTAGGTTTGCTTCCATTAGTTTCTCCGTGTCAGCCGTCTACCTACATAGCGTGATTTCAGAGAGACGTGCATTATTTTGCGATTGTTCTCCAATTTTTCAGTTTTTTTTCTTGAAAAATTCTTCAATTTTATTTTACGCGTATCCTAAAACTATAAATCGGATGAGGTCTAGTTTGCTCCATTGAGTTTCTCGTAGTGAGGAGCTCTACCACATACGTGATTTCAGAGGAGATGTGAGTATTTTCGAATTTTTCTCAATTTTTGAGTTTTTTCAGAAAATTCTTTCAGTTTTATTTTACGCGTATTTCCTAAAGTATAAATTTCGGATTGAGTCTAGTTTGCTTCCATGGAGTTTATTTCGCGTAGCTGACCTCTACCTACATACGTGATTTCAGAGAAGACCGATTGATTTTCGATTTTTCTCAATTTTTTGAGTTTTTTCTGAAATAATTCTTCAATTTTATTTTACGCGTATTTCCTACAATAGTCTGATTGAGGTCTAGTTTGCTCCATTGAGTTTCTCGTAGTGACCTATACCTACATACGTGGATTTCAGAGAGATGTGCATTATTTTCGATTTTCTCAATTTTTCAGTTTTTTCTGAAAATTCTTCCAAGTTTATTTTACGCGTATTGCCAAACTTAAAGTCGGATGAAGGTCTTAGTTTGCTCCATTGAGTTTCTCGTAGTGAGCTCTACCTACATACCGTTGATTTCAGAGAGATGTGATTATTTCGATTTTTCTCAATTTTTTTCCAGTTTTCCCTTTTCTGAAAATTCTTCAATTTTATTTACGCGTATTCCTAAACTATAAGTCGGTTGAGGTCTAGTTTTGCGCTCCATTGAGTTTCTCGTAGTGGACCTCTACCCTACATACGTGGATTTCAGAGCAGATGTGATTATTTTCGATTTTTCTCCAAATTTTTTCAGTTTTTCTGAAAATTCTTCAATTGTATTTTACAGCGTATTTCCTAAACTAATAAGGCGAGTGAGGTCTAGTTTGCTCCATTGAGTTTCTCTTAGTGAGCTCTACTTACATACGTGATTCAGAGAGAAGCGATGATTTCGATTTTTCTCTATTTTTGAGTTTTTTTTCTGAAAATTCTTCCAATTTATTTGACGCGTATTTCCTAAAACTATAAGTCGATTGAGTCTAGTTTGCTCCCATTGAGTTTCTTCTAGTGAGCTCTACCTACATACGTGATTTCAGAGAGATTGATTATTTCGATTTTTCTCAATTTTTGAGTTTTTTTTGAAAGTTCTTCATTTTATTTTACGCGTATATTTCCTAAAGTATTAAGTCGGATTTGAGGTCTGAGTTTGCTCCATTGATTTCTCGTTAGTGAGCTCTACTACATACGTGAGTTCAGCAGAGAACAACAGCCACGTGATGATTTTCGATTTTTCTCAATTTTTTCAGGTTTTTTTCTGAAAGAAAATTCTTCCAATTTTATTTTACGCGTATTCCTAAACCGATAAGTCGGATTGAGGTCTAGTTGCTCCATTGAGTTTCTCGTAGGGACCTATACCTACATACGTGATTTCAGGAGAGAACCGAATGATTTTCGATTTTCTTCAATTTTTCAGTTTTTTTTCTTGAAAATTCTTCAATTTTATTTTACGCGTATTTCCTTCCTTAAACTATAATCGCATTGAGTCTAGTTGCTCCATTGAGTTTTTCCGTAGTTACCTCTACCTACATACGTATTTTAGAGAGACGTGATTATTTTCGATTTTTTCTCAATTTTTTCAGTTTTTTTCTGAAAATTCTTCAATTTTATTTTTACGCGTATTTTCCTAACTATAAGTCGGATTGAGGTCATAGTTTGCCTCCATTGATTTCTCGTAGTGAGCTCTACTTACAAATACGTGATTTCAGAGAGAAGCGATAATTTTCGATTTTTCTCTATTTTTTGAGTTTTTTTCTGAAAATTCTTCAAATGTGATTTTACGCTATTTCCTAAACTATTAAGTCGGATGAGCTCTAGTTTGCTCCATGTGAGTTTCTTCTACGTGAGCTCTACCTACATACGTGATTTAGAGAGATGTGATTATTTTCGATTTTTCTCAATTTTTGAGTTTTTTGAAAATTCTTTAGTTTTATTTTACGCGTATTTCCTAAATTATAAGTCGGATTGCAGTCTAGTTTGCTCCATTGAGTTTCTCGTTAGTGACCTCTACCTACATTACGTGATTTCAGAGAGAACCGATGATTTTCGATTTTTTCTCAATTTTTCAGTATTTTTATCTGAAAATTCTTCATTTTATTTTCACGCGTATTTCCTAAACTATAATCGGATTATTGAGGTCTAGTTTGCTCATTGAGTTCTCGTAAATGACCCTACCTCCCACCCCCTACATACGTGATTCAGAAGATGTGATTATTTTTCGATTTTTCTTCAATTTTTCAGTTTTTTTCTGAAAATTCTTTCAATTTTATTTTTACGCTTATTTGCCTAACTATAAGTCGGAGTTGAGGTCATAGTTTCTCCATTGAGTTTACTCGTAGTGAGCTCTACCTACAGACTTGATTTCAGAGAGATGTGATTTATTTTCGATTTTTCTAATTTTTCAGTTTTTTTCTGAAAATTCTTCAATTTATTTTACGCGTATTTCCAGAACTATAAGTCGATTGAGGTGATTTGCTCCATTGAGTTTCTCGTAGTGAGCTCTACCTACATACTGATTTCAAGAGAGATGTGATTATTTTTCGATTTTTCTCAATTTTTTGATTTTTTTTGAAAATTCTTCAGTTTTATTTTACGCTATTTCCTAAAGATAAGTCGGATTGAGGTCTAGTTTGCTCCATGAGTTTCTCTAGTGAGCATCTACCTACATACGTGATTTCAAAGAAGAGACTGATATTTTTCGATTTTCTCAATTTTTGAGTTTTTTTCTGAAAATTCTTCCAATTTTATTTTACGCTTTCCTAAACTATATAGTCTTATTTAGGTCTAGTTTGCTCCATGAGTTTCTGCGTTAAGTAGCTCTACCTTACATACGTATTTCAAGAGAACCAATGATTCGATTTTTCTCTATTTTTTGAGTTTTTTTCTGAAATTCTTCAATTTTATTTTACGCGTATTTCAAAACTATAAGTCGGATTGAGGTCTAGTTTGCTCCAATTGAGTTTCTCGTAGTGTCCTCTACCTACATACGCTGATTCAGAGAGAGAATGTGATTATTTTTCGATTTTTCTCAATTTTTTCAGTTGTTTTTCTGAAAATTCTTCCAATTTTTTATTTTACGCGTATTTCCTACCTAAACTTAAGTCGGATGAGGTCTTAGTTTGCCTCCATTTAGTTTCTCGTAGTCACCTGCTACCTACCATAACTTGATTAGAGAGAAGCGCATGATTTTTGATTTTTCAATTTGTTTAATTTTTTTTTCTAAAATTTTTTCAATTTTATTTTACGCGTATTTCCTAAACTTTAAGTCCCGGTATTGAGGTCTAGTTTGCTCCATTGAGTTTCTCCGTAGTGAGCTCTACACATACGTGATTCAGAGAAAACGATGATTTCGAATTTTCTCAATTTTTTCAGTTTTTTCTGAAAATTCTTCAATTTTATTTTACGCGTATTTCTAAAGTATAAGTCGGATTGAGGTCTAGTTGCTCCATTGAGCGTTCTCGTATGAGCTCTACCTACATGACGTTGATTCAGAGAGACGCTGATCTATTTTCGATTTTCTCAATTTTTTCATTTTTTTCTGAAATTCTTCAATTTTATTTTACGCGTATTTCCTAAAACTATAAGTCGGATTGAGTCTAGCTTTGCTCCATTGAGTTTCTCCGTTAGTGAGCTCTACTAATACGTGATTTCAGAGACATGTGATTATTTTTCGATTTTTCTCAATTTTTTGAGTTTTTTTCAGAAAATTCTTCAGTTTTATTTTACGCGTATTTCCTAAAGTAATAATCGGATTGAGGTCTAGTTTGGCTCCATGAGTTTCTCGTAGTGACCTCTTACCTTACATACGTGATTTCAGAGAGAACCATGATTTCGATTTTTCCTCAATTTTTTGAGTTTTTCTGAAAATTCTTCAATTATTTACGCGTATTTCCTACACTATAAGTCTGATGAGTCTAGTTTGCGTCCATTGAGGTTTCTCGTAGTGACCTATACCTAACATACGTGATTTCAGAGAGATGTGATAATATTTCGATTTTTCTCAATTTTTCAGTTTTTTTCTGAAAATTCTTCAATTTTTATTTTACGCGTATTTCCTAAAACTATAAGTCGGATTGAGGTCTAGTTTGCTCCATTGAGTTTCTTCGTAGTGAGCTTCTACCTACATACGTTGCATTCAGAGAGATGTGATTATTTCGATTTTCTCAAGTTTTCAGTTTTTCTGAAAATTCTTCAATTTTATTTTACGCCGTATTCCTAAAAACTATAAGTCGGATTGAGGTCTTAGTTTGCCTCCATTGAGTTCTCGGAGTGACCTCTACCTACATACTGATTTCAGAGAGATGGATTATTTTCGATTTTTCTCAATTTTTTCAGTTTTTTTCTGAAAATTCTTCAATTTATTTTACGCGTATTTCCTAAAACTATAAGTCGGATGAGGTCTAGTTTGCTCCATTGAGTTTCTCTTAGTGAGCTCTACTTACATACTGATTTCAGAGAGAAGCGATGATATTTCGATTTTTCCTATTTTTTGAGTTTTTTTTCTGAAATTCTTCAGATTTTATTTACGCGTAATTCCTAAACTATAAGTCGATGAGTCTAGTTTGCCTCCATTGAGTTTCCTCGTAGTGAGCCTACCACAACGTGATTTCAGAGAGATGTGATTATTTTCGATTTTCTCAATTTTTGAGTTTTTTTTTGAAAATTCTTCCAGTTTTATTTTTACGCGTATTTCCTTAAAGTATAAGTCGGATTGAGTCTAGTTTGCTCCATTGAGTTTCTCGTAGTGAGCTCTACCTACATACGTGATTTCAGAGAGACTGATTATTTTTCGATTTTTCTCAATTTTTCAGTTTATTTTCTGAAAAATTCTTCAATTTTAGTTACGCGTATTTCGCTAAACATTAAAGTCGATTGAGTCTAGTTTTGCTCCATTGGAGTTTCTTCGTAGTAACCTATACCCCTACATACGTGATTCAGAGAGAACCGATGATTTCGATTTTTCTCAATTTTTTCAGTTTTTTTTTCTGAAAATTCTTCAATTTTTTTTATTTTACGCGTATTTCCTTAAACTATAAGTCGGATTGAGGTCTAGTTGTTCCCATTGAGTTTCTCGTAGTGACCTTACCACATACGTGATTTGAGAGACGTGATTATTCGATTTTCTCCAATTTTTTTTCAGTTTTTTTCTAAAATCTTCAATTTTATTTTACGCGTATTTCCTAACGTATAAGTCGGATTGAGTCTAGTGTTGCTCCATTGAGTTTCTCGTAGTTGAGCTCTACTTACATACGTATTTCAGAGAGAAGCGATGATTTTCCGATTTTTCTCTATTTTTGAGGTTTTTCTGAAATTCTTCAAATTTTATTTTTACGCGTTATTCCCTAAACTATAAGTCGATTGAGGTCTAGTTTGCTCCATTAGTTTCTCTAGTGAGCCTTACCTACATTACGTGATTCAGAGAGATGTGATTATTTTCGATTTTCTCAATTTTTTTGAGTTTTTTTGAAAATTCTTTAGTTTTATTTTACGCGTATTTTTCCTAAAGTATAAGTCGATTGAGGTCTAGTTGTGCTCCATGAGTTTCTCGTAGTGACTCTAACCTACATACGTCATTTCAAGAGGACGTGAGTATTTTCGATTTTTTCTCAATTTTTTCAGTTTTTCTGAAAAATTCTTCAATTTTATTTTACGCGTATTCCTAAACTATAAGTCGGATTGCAGGTCTAGTTGCTCCATTGAGTTTCTCGTAGTGACCTCTACCTAATACGTGATTTCAGAGAAAAACCGGATGATTTTTCGATGTTTCTCAATTTTTCAGTTTTTTTCTGAAAATTCTTCAATTTTATTTTACGCGTATTCCTAAACTATAAGTCGGATGAGGTCTAGTTTTTCCATTAGTTTCTTCGTAGTGACCTCATACCTACATACGTGATTCAGAGAGATGTGATTATTTGCGATTTTTTCTCAATTTTTTCAGTTGTTTTTCTGAAAATTCGTCCAATTTTATTTTTACGCGTATTTCCTAAACTAAAGTCGATTGAGTCTAGTGCTCCATTGAGTTTCTACGTAGTGAAGCTCTAACCTACATACGTGATTTCCAGAGAGATGTGATTATTTTCGATTTTTTCTCAATTTTTTCAGTTTTTTTCTGAAAATTCGTTCAATTTTATTTACGCGTATTTCCTAAAACTATAAGTCGGATTTAGGTCTAGTTTGCCCATTGAGTTTCTCGTAGTGAGCTCTTACCTACATACTGATTCAGAGAGATGTGATTATTTTCGATTGTTCTCAATTTTTTTGAGTTTTTTTTTGAAAATTCTTCAGTTTTATTTTACGCGTAGTTCCTAATGTATAAAGTCGTATTGAGGTCTAGTTTGCTCCATTGAGTTTCTCGTACGTATACCTTCTTACCGACATACGTATTTCAGAGAAGACGTGATTATTTTCGATTTTTCTCAATTTTGAGTTTTTGTCTGAAAAATTCTTTCAATTTTATTGTTACGCGTATTTTCCTAAAATATAAGCTCTTATTAGTCTAGTTTGCCTCCATTGAGTTGCTCGTAGTGAGCTCTACCTACATACGTATTTCAGAGAGAACCAAATGATTTTCGATTTTTTCTCATTTTTTGAGTTTTTTCTGAAAATTCTTCAAATTTTTATTTTACGCGTATTTCCTAAACTATAAAGGTCGGATTGAGGTCTAGTTTGCTCATTGAGTTTCTGTAGTGCCATCTCCTACCATTACGTATTTCAGAGAGATGTGATATTTTCGATTTTTATCTCAATTTTTCAGTTTTTTTCGGAAAAATTCTTTCAATTTTTATTTACGCTATTTCCTAAACTATAATCGGATTGAGGTCTAGTTTGCTCCATGAAGTTCTCGTAGGACCTCTACCTACATACGTGATTTCAGAGAGATGTGATTCATTTTCGATTTTTCTCAATTTTTGTAGTTTTTTTTCTGAAGAATTCTTTCAATTTATTTTTACGCGTATTTCACTAAACTATAAGTCGGATTGAGTCTAGTTTGCTCCATTGCAGTTTCTCGGAGTGACCCTCTACCTACATACGTGATTCAGAGAGACGTGATTATTTTCGATTTTCTCAATTTTTCAGTTTTTTCTGAAAATCTTCAAGTTATTTTACGCGGTATTTCCTTAACTATAAGTCGATTGAAGTCTAGTTTGCTCCATTGAGTTTCTCGTGTAGTGAGCTCTACCTACATACGTGATTTCAGAGAGATTCGTGATTTCTCATAATTTCCGGACGAATGCTGCAGAAGTACAATGGCTTCAACTCGCCACAGCAACGCTTCGCCCATTCCATATTATATTTCACTACCGTGACCCCCCCACGTCTTTTCGCCCTCGATATCCATCTGACTCTTCCCTGCCAGTTCCCTAGTTGCATTCACGGCCATCTGACCCCGCATAATCTGGCTTGGGGTGTTTTTAAATATTTATATTTTAAATACGTATTTTAAATACATTTTGAATTTGAAAACTGAACTTTTGAGTTTTTTGGTCATGTATTTTGGAGATATATTTCAATTTATAAAATAGGACATTTTAAAAAGGAAATACTCAGAATACTGTAACAAACGTTTCCTTTCGTTGAATTTTGGTTTAATAACATTCAGAAAATATGTATATATATATATATATATATATATATATATATATATATACATATTGTTGATTAATTTCTATGACTATCAATTAATAATTTATTTGCACTAAAAACATATAACACATTGTATTGCATTTACTGTATTTCAAGTACCAAATACGGATGTATTTAGCAACCCAAAACCTCATGTATTTGAGAATGTATTTCAAATGGCGAAGTGTTTGAATACTAAATTTAAAGTGTTTTGCCCAGCCCTGCGCGTAATGAGTTTCACTGGCAGGTGCCAGGGCGCGCGCGCGGCGCGACCTGGTGCGCGAGACATTCTGCGCATGCCAAGCCGCCATCACGCGCTTTGGAGGCGTCGCGTCACGCGTCGGCAGGCAGTGCAGAGATGGCTGCCCGCTGTGGAGAGGCAGAACGTCAGGAGTCTCAGACACAAGCTTTTTGAGGCGAAAGAGTAGTAAAATGAGTCTGTACGTGATGCTCGTGTTACATCAAGGCGGCGGCGGCGGCATAGCGGCGGCGATGATGTAATGGTTAGCATATCGGGTTGTAATACCCACGTTCGTGGGTTGAAACCTGATCGAAGCCTTGAATTTTTAAGGGCGACGGCTTCGTACGCCATCCTTCGGACGGGAAGTAAATCCGGCTGTCCCATGTTAGTAGATTTACTTGCCTATAAAATATTCTGAAGCCTAAATGACGCCTCTGACCTAAATTCAAGTCGCCTGTTTCGTCGCCCAAGAAGTACCTCATTTCTCCGCTAGTTGGTGAAAGGAGCGCAGCGAAATTTGCGTGGTCAGACGGAAGAGCGGGCCTGATGGCCCGAGTCTTGCCACGTAAAGTAAAGCATCAATTCAATTCAATTCATTACGGGAGTTGACGATGTTCGGCCCCTCCACTGAAGCCTGAGATCGTGCTCCGATCTACGCGAGACATGTGGGTTTTCCTCCTCCAATTATGTTTCCTAGTAAGGCACCTCAGACAGGACACGTTCTAATATCTCCTGTGATCTCCTGACAAGTTCGGTAGTGTAATGCTTGTATCTGCGTGCAAGAATGAGGAAGGAAAGATCGCGTGTGCTCCGTAACCCATTTGTAGATGTTCTGCTTAAGATTTCGGATGGTGTTGATCGGAGAAAGCCTTGAAAACGGATGAGAATTCTCTTCCGGACAGCGGCTGAATTCGACCTAGATATCTAAAGACTGTCGAAAATACGCCTTTGTTGGTTCTATAATCCTCGGTTCTCCCGGTCAGAGACATTGCATTGGTATCATTTGTTGCCCTGGACCATCTCAGCTGATCGGCAGCAGCATAATGTACGCTGGCGTCTGGCATTTCGTTGAAAGTATCGAAGTCATTTAAAATACGAAACACGATTCAAGGGCCACGTAACTCTAGCCCAACTTTTTGTGGTGCCTACAATTTCATTATTTACAAGAATGAACGCTCAGATTTACCCACATGTAGCCGCGGCTCAAAGTCGGCCTGTGTAATACAGACTAATGTGATGTTGCTCGATTTTAGGTCCCTATTGCACTTGTAGAGATGTAGTACGTTTGTGGGGTGTGGAAGACATTTATAATTGCAACGCAAATTATATTTATGGAGTTGTTAACGATGGAAATCCTCTCAGAATATTGTAAGAAGATTGTGTAGGAAAGGAGAAAATACAAAATTTTACAATTCTATGTTACAAATTTAACAATATTTGTAACTTATTGTTAGAAGTGAAGCCGCGGGAAGTTTCGTTTAGGTTAAGGGAGCCGTGGACGAAAGAAGTTTGAAACCTCCTGCACTAGACTGAACGGCAATACTCTTCTTCTGACACTTCCTTTCCTGGTACCTCTATTTAGAACAGGCCGACGCCTTAACAGTCGCAGACCAATGCGATTCCAGAGCACAAAGAAAACCAATGACGGAAAATAGTTGTATGTTGTGACTTGGTGTGGGTTCCTAACAATCCATGTATCACTGTTTAAACTTCACATAATTCTTTTACTTTTCCAGTGAAGTTGTGTTTTTGTGTGGATTAGATGTATGATGAATTATGTAATTCTACTCCCATATCAACGGAAGACTCCATTGGAAATCTCCCGTCGGAATTCGCCGCTCCTTCAACCAGCTATTGTTATCTATTTACTAAATAAATGTACTTTCCACTGTACAATACAAACATATGTAAACCTTTCGTAGGATCACTAATGAGATATTGTGATCTCATGTTCTTTCCACTGAAGGGATATTCCAGTTATATAATGTAAACATTACTAATGTGGTGATGTAATCTCATGATCTTTCCATTGGAAGAACCCTCCAGATGCATGATGCAAACATATCAAAATGTAAACACATTGTTTCTCTATACCATAAATATATGGAGGGTGTAGAAGACGAGCCTTGAGTCTATATTAAAAGAGACAAAACGACGATCATCAGTCATTTCTTCCTGTGGTAGTGATCCCGAGGAACTGAAGCTAAGTTGCAGATCGCCAGATTTCATCTTAAGGTGACGTCTTGGCAACCTAGCAAATATAACTGGAGTCTATGGACAGCTGCGTCTCCGTCATCTCTATGTAGCCCGGCTCCCTTGTGCTAACACAGGACTATGTCGATTGGCTCTCGAGCTACGCTGCCTGTTTGTATTAAAATAAGCGATCAAAAGACGAAACGACGGCGAGTAGGAACCATGGTCCTGAACCTGGAGGAAACAATTTCACCCGGCGGAGAAGGAATGTCTGAACGCATCAAAGAATGCAAATCAGGAAAATATATTATTACAGCCAATATTACACTGTAACATTTTATAGGACTCTGTACTTGGTGTGACAGCCGTGAGCGGGCTCAGGCTCACCGGTGACGACCCTGCCTCGCACCCATGGGTTAAAGTGTGTGGTGTGTACGTAGACATCCCCACGCCGTATTCCGGTCTTCTCAACCTGAGAAGTGAATTTCCTCATCGTCACACAGCAACACACATTGGGACATGGCAAGGAAAACACACACTATATTCTTGACTCGAGCGGAAATCGAACCCGGGGCCACTCTGTAATTTTCATATTACAATTCATAACAATAGCGTTATGGTGAACAAAAACAGCTACAAAATAATATTTTATTTCTATACCAACAAATAAATAAGTTACTTGAAATAATAACCCTCGGTAGAAGTGAAAACGTATCTTTTAGACCGTAGCGTCTGCTCTAATATTTCTTTCTTTATTTTACATCAAAAATAGTTAAATACTGTGTGTGAAGTGCTACTGCAAGAAATACATTCTGTGCGTATAGTTCTGGTATCCCTACCCTAAACTATATACAAGTTCGAATTCTGAATACAGAAAGATGAGCGTTTTTTGGCAAGAATTGTAGAATTGTCAACAAAATACTCGCTTCGATGTAATAAAATCTATTTCCAAAGTCAAATCAGCCATAGATCATCATGCCTTTCGTGAATGAATATACTTCTGCCGCTACAACATGGAGAGCGATCATTTGAATAACTTTATTTCCCACTGAACTCCCGAAGACTTGCAAAGATATTGAATGACATTTGTGGTCAGGAGCAAAACAAGCCATTTCAGCATTTTCTCAAGGAGACTGGCTGCTCAGCAATCAAGGAGACTGGCTGCTCACAGTCACTGCTGAAGCCATCCTGATTACTCTCTCATACACGTACTTATATACGGAGTAATGCTAATTGAGTAAGTTGTCTAATGCTGCCGCAAAAATCGGCGATTTTTCGACAGAAAAAATCGCATTGTTGCGCTCTAATGTACAAAATCTAGGCAAATCTTCATCCAATGTGTAGTGAATTACTTCTCTAACATATAGTGGTGTCAGATTTTATGATTTGTGGGTTCTTGATATCGAAAAATTGGTTAACGGAAAACCTCTGCCCATCTGTGTACAACACTTGCAGGTAAACTACTTGTAAGATGTTTTCCGTAATGAATATTTCCTCGCCGACTTTATCCGACTCTACGCTCTGCGATTTTGAAAAACATTTTTTTAACTTTCGAGGAACTTTTCATGAAGTCTTTAGGACATTTTCAAAATTTCCTCCAAAATAGCTCCATTTTTTTCTTAAATTTCTTGTAAGAAAAAAATTGAATTTTCTTCGACGTTTTCCTTCAAATGTAATATTGGAGATAGAGTTTTTTTACTCGTAAATTACATTTATGCTCAACAATTTTTTGTTATCATGCGTTTTTAAATTATATTAGTTTAATTTAAATGAATTAAATTAAAAAAATTAATTTCGTTAACGTGCATTTTTTGACAATAGTAGTTTTGAACAATTTTTCGTGATATAAGGGCATAATTTATAAAGATATATACATTATTTTTTCAAAAACCAATTTTTTTCCTCAACTTTTTTGAACCAATAACGCTAAATACACTGCATATCATGTCATAAACGCCATTTTACTGTATTCTATTGTGTAAATTTGAAAGATTTAAAAAAATAGTATATCTCACTTTGTGAATACATTCCTGAGGCATTTCTTATACATACTCGCATATGTGAGAACAATTGCTTGAAATAAAATCGTAGAAAGTTTCTAAAAAATTCGAATGTTTGTGAATATAAGCTTCAAAATGCGCTTTGTATGAAACATTCAACCTATTGTTATAATTATTATTATTATTAGTAGTAGTAGTAGTAGTAGTAGTATTACTTTTTTGTTTGAAATTGGTACTTTGACGTAATTTAATGTGGAATCCTTTACTTGAAGATGAACAAAAAATGAACACAACTTTATATTGAAAAAATTGGATATATCCAAATTAATTGCGTGGCTGTAATCATATATGCAAATTAATGTTATCACATGTGTGGAAACCAAACATTTATATTTTATCTAATCTAATAATTTGTCTAAAGCGTACCAGTATCGTTTTCT
The DNA here is from genome assembly GCA_017312745.1 of Gryllus bimaculatus. Lineage (NCBI taxonomy): Eukaryota > Metazoa > Arthropoda > Insecta > Orthoptera > Gryllidae > Gryllus > Gryllus bimaculatus. The sequence continues at coordinate 2,803,874 of BOPP01000175.1, read as the reverse complement.
TCCTCTAAAATCTTACTGAAAATAGTAGCTTATTATTCTTCCTACAGTCTGTTGCACTGTAACGTATGAGTAATTATCTCGACATTACTTTGTGACTGCTCCACAAATCATTTCATTGTTCCCATATGACAATATAATTAGTTTTCACCATACCCCCTGTCACCAGTGTAATGCGTTCACACGTGTTTCGGAAATCAAATCACTACGAGCACATGAAAGTGAAGAACAGACATCAATAATGTCAAATGAAATGAAGCTCAAATACAAAATTATTGAATCTTCTTTTTGCAAGGATGGACAGATTTGTGAAACATTTTACACGTTATTCTTTATTCACGTTAGCTTTTATACTATTAACACACAATTTCCTGCAAAATAATAAAATATGGACTACTTGTTTATGTTTCGAGAAATTGTTGCGTTCTTAATTAAGTTAAATTTAGACAATAAAATGATAATCGCAATAATACTCTTCACAAAAATCCAAATGAGTAAAGATAGCATTCTTCTCTTTCTACCACATTTTTCTCTTTGAATATAAAACACAATAATAATACGAGTGTCTGGGCCGTCTTTCTAGCTCCCTTTTCAGTTTCGCAGGAAACATTAGATTAAATATTATATGCAGCCAATATCTTCAATAGTGTCCTGGAATTGCCCTTCAAGGAATCTCCGGCGTCAGTAGATGCTCCCTGCATTCGAGCAGAAGTGGCTTTGAATTTAATGGGAAAAGAAGGGAGGGCTGGAACTTGGAGCTGCCATCCCACGAATGTTTAATTTATAACGCCGGCGGCATCAATGGCATCTCTGCGAGGGCGCGCGGGGGCGCCGGGGTCAGTGGAGATCTCGGGGGCCGCGCTCGAGCCCCGGCGTCGCCAACCGTCATAACCCGCGCGCCCGGCGCCACGTTTAGGGTCGTCGCCGCCGCCGCCGCCGCTTTATAGCCTCGTATATTGAAATGAAGCGGCGTCGCGGCCTGCCGGCGAGTCCCCCCCCCAGAGAGCCACGCCCCCCTCTGCGCACTCGGCCTCCCCTCTCCTCCCCACGCGCGACTCCTCGATCACCAGAGCTGTCTCCGCGCCCGCCTTCGCCCACGTCGCGACTCCGCACACGCCCCGTATCCGCTCACACTTCCGTCTCCGCCCCCACACCCGTGTGCGCTCATGCCCCCGTCTCCGTCCTCGTCCCGTCTTCGCCCACGCCCCGTCTCACCCACACACGTCTCGGCCCGCCACCATTTGTGTGCCGGTCCTGTCCCGTTCCACCAATGCCCCTTTCCACCCCACGTCACCGTCTGCGCTCGCGCCCCTGCTTCACCCATGCTCGGCTCCACCAACTCCCCCCACGTCTCCGCCCTCCAACCTCTCCATCACTCCCCCGCCTCCACCCACGCCCCGCCTCCGCCCACGCCCATCTCCACCTCGCCTGTTCCGCCCCCGCCCCCGTCTGCGCTCGCTCCTCCGTGTCCACCTTCGGCACCGTCTCCACTCACACCGCTGTCTCTCGTCCCCCGATGCCGCATCCGAACTCCTTCCGCTCTGCTCCACCCCACTGCATGCAACCTCGCACTCGTGTTATCTATTCCCCTACTCCGGTAAGCCGACATCCTATTTCTATACACCTCCCCATTTTCATCCCTCCATTTCTCACCCCAGGTCATCACGTCTTCTCGTTATTCTCTCTGGCCTCTCTCTCCTCCGACTTCCATCCACTGGCGCTCCAGCGTCTGCCCGCGCCCTGCTCATCGCGGCCTCTTTTATCGACACCACTCCCCGCCCGCCGGCCCCTTCGGGAGCGCTATTCATTTTGGGGTCTCGGTCCGGAGATCATCCTGTCAAAGCAAAATTTGCTCGCTACTTGATGAGTTTGTTTGAGTGAACGTACTTTGAAAGGGGGTTTATCGACACGGTACATTCTTCGATTCGAACTAGTTAGGCGCGTCCCTAAATAGAACTAGATAACAAGAAGGATACAAGATCCAAGAAAACCAGACTCCAGAAAACAAGACTCAATCACAATTCATGTAAGCACACTTATCCAAAGAAAAATTAGTTCAACTCCGAGGAACAAAAATCTTATTCCTTATCCCCCTTTATCTTCTCCCCCCTACGTCACATACAGTTTTTACTGTTTTTTGACTAAAGAAATCTAATCTAATCTATTATTCGACATTTGCCCATTGTAACTAGTGTTCCTCGAAAGGAGATTCTAGTTTACTTTTCTAGACCCAATGTTGAACCCGAGAAGAGGTAAAGCTTATACGTTTGCGTACAAAAAATCTTAATAAAATAATTCCAAATAACATACTAGTCGTATACTGGCTGTGATAGCTGTGCGGCAGTTGTGTCCTCTTTGCAGTGTCGCTGAGCGAGAGATTGTAGATATCGAGTACTACCGAGCGAGGCGTTAGCTACCAAGTATCGGCGTGAGCTACACAGCAGGGCGAATTCAACCAGTGGAGGTTCGCTTCGAGGGCCCGGTTGCTTTGCCTTTTGCCCTTTGCCGTTGCCCGGGTTGCTTGGTCGGAGGTTTCCTATGGTTTCTGCCATCAATACACAAAGAGTGCCGCAGCAACACTCTAACAAAAGTGTATTGGACCGCGCGTGATATTTTCTTCCTTGTCCCTCCCTCTTCCTTTACAGACACACTTATTTGCACTACACATCCACTTGTGTCGGGAATCCAGTCGAGGACTTAGTGCTCGTCCCGGTTGGGACGGTGTCCTACTGGTGATACCTGAGGGGGAAACCCTTGCAATCCGACGTTGAAGACAGGGTCGGACTCACTTTTCAACAGGGAAAACGCAACACCATCGCAGGGGAATAACATGCACTTCACTTGCCGGAGTAGTGGCTTCTGCAATTAACGTGCGCAGAATCAATACTTACACACACACTAGTCACACTTGTAATTTCATTGTTCATTACTGATTGTGTCCTCTGCTCAAAGTTCATATTTCATAAAGGTTGTTCCTTAATCGAGATATCATCTACATAACAAGAGCATTTGTCGGGAACTGTTCCTCCTTTCTGAAATGTAACAAACATAATATGCTCCAGTGATTATCGCATGGTTGCAGTACTACTCACAAAAGGAAATAACCTCATACACAATGCTAGGTGATGAGTTTGATTGTCAGTGCTTAAATGAAAATGTTCAAATGAAAGAAATTGTTCCACAATACCCTCTTTAAAAAATGGAGTAATTGATAACGATTATTTGAGGAAGATTAACATACAACAGCTAATATTCCGATGATACAACAACATACAAGTAATTGGTACTGAAATTATTTAAAGCGTATTTTGAAGTGCTTACGTTACAATATTAATATTGATTGCATATAATTGTATCGTCATATAACAAAATAAACCTTCAATAATATTGGAGGGAATTTATTATTAAAATGATTGTTCATGGCTGGATGAAGTTCTTCATAAACAAAAATAAATAAAAATTATTAAGAAATTGTGAGTTGGAAAATTGTAATAATCGTTTGGTATTATTATTTCAACTCATTTGATTCTCATGTTTGCTCCTTTCGCTTTTGGTTTTAGTAGAACGAGTAGATTTCGCTTATTTAAATCGAATTCTGTGTTTATTCACATTCATAACATATAAAATAATTAAGTTCTTCCCTAGCTCAGCACGGAGGTTAAATATAATCTGTTTACTCTCTCTACAAACTTTCCTTAAATGTAATTGAATAAAGCTTCCTTTACACACTATATTAAATTTGATTTGGTAAATTCTCATGGTTCCATATTATAGTTAATAAAACATTTTTATTGTTTATAACGAAACCATCATATTTAATATATGTTTTATTCACTTCTGTGTGAGCTGTCAAAAATATTTCTACTTTCACATGAAGAGTCACTTGGTTATTGGTACAGAATTTCGTTCACAGAACAAAAAAAGAACTTCATAAATTACAAACCCCAATTGGTGTTACTCGCAAAATTTGGCGTTGACACTTTTTTTACGACCAGTGACGCACCCACGGGGAAAACTATTCTGTAAGCGCTTGCTTACGTGTTTTCATTACGACGCTTACGAAACTTAAAGATCCTGCCGCTAGGCGTTGACACACTGAACTGATTTACAAAGCGGTGGACAGAGGGCTCTACAAACACAATTACCTCTATAAAATAGTACGCCTGACCGGATACATCGTTTAGAGAATTTGTAGGCAAGAACTAAGAATTCAAGATGAAATTTCTTATTTCGACCAGTTTGGCAACCGTCTCCGTAGAGAAAGGATATATTTCAGAAAGTGTTGTGTTACTGATGAACGTTCAAGATACGTCGAACAGAAGCTCTCATAAGAGGTAACTGTACTTTGAATATGCACATTTTATAATGATTTCAAATCAAAGGAAGAAGGAATTATTTTGTAATAATTCGAGAAGAATACATTTGTTGATGCATTCTAGCATAATTACTTCGACGTGTTGCTTAAATGTATTGAAATAGCATGATTAAGTGAGAAACTAATGTGAAGGGAATTTTTTTCGTTAGGCTTCTTACTTTTGACTTCGTACGTCTTTCATTTCTGCCACACAATTTTAAAATTTCCCACTACCGCTCATCTCACCAATTTCTTCGGTTCCGTTCTCACGTCATTCAGTCGAGGGAATGCTGAGTGGATTTGGGCGACATTGAACGAGGCAGCGTGCGAACGAAGTCTCTGACGCGTCATTTCAGCGCACGAGCAACGGACCTTGAACGACGAACCAGTTCGTCGCATTCGAACAGTTGAAGACGTTACAACGATGGATGGTTGTGTGGGTCAAAGAACCGCCTTCAACTATCTGCATTTTATTGTTCTTTCTCTTAGATAAGCTGGTAGGATTTCGAACAGTAATTCAAAATTATATCAACGATCCCGTTACATTTTATAATTTGCGCTTATAACTAGTACAGTCAAAGCCAGCGATCTTACAGTGTACCGTAGACAACGTTAGCTAAAGGCACATGGAATAAGTGATTGGGACTATTTTATAAGTTTTGTAAAGAAATCTTGACTAGAAATGTACGGAATTGAAAATTAAATGTTCGACTAGCTTCGTACTTACACGAACTGGAAAACATTCTTGAACAGAATTTATTAAGTAGCAGTGAATGTGAATGTTCATTTAGATAATGAATTCGAATGTATTCATTTAGAGAATGTATTAAAATAAGTTATTAAACAAGTTTAAATTTTCAAGCATGCAAATCTGCAATTTCAACTAATAATTGTAAGTATGTACATTAGCTTTATTTATTTACGTAGGTTTAGATTTTTTAGGGTAATATTTCAAGAACTTAATGTTTGTTATTTTATCAATAGGAACATTTTTCTTGTGTATGTGCTATTAATTTTTTTGTATTGTATTTCTCTCTCAGGAATTTTGATTGTGTTTTATGCATTTTTTCATTTCTATGTTTTTGTCATTGAAAGTCAGTGAAGTTATTTAGCCTTTCGGGAAATAATATATTTTCTATTTAAAAAAAAACTCGTTCTAGATTATTTCCTTCATTTCTAATCGATAAAATAAAACCTCGACCCTGGTCACGTTTTCACAATATCACAATTTCTGAAGCCATATTTATTCTCGTGACATCCAGAGTAAACCCGGAGGCCACGCATCCAGCATTTTTATTTTACATGCTTAAGTCATCGGGATCAGGAACCAACAGCAAACTGAAAATCCGAGAGGTGATACTTCAGCTCTCCCCTTCTCGAAGTCGAGAACACGTACTCACAAATACAGTTTTCTACTGTCACTTAAGTCATCAGTGTCACAATTGAATACTTTATAAATAATTGTAACATCAACAATAAAATGTAAAAATTAACTAATAAAAATGAATTTAAACGTCTTCATAAATCAAAAATTGTTAATAACAAAACATCAAGTTGGCATCTGTTAATTTTTTTCTTTGGATATTTTTTTCTTCTTCAATTTTTGAAAGGCTTTTCTAAAAAGTGGCATTGTTAGATATGTTTCTATTACTTCGCACTAGAGAAATCTGAATAGCGGCGCGAATTCATTGTTTGCCGTGGACGCCGGGTGCCCTTCTCCGCCCCCGGGAAGTCCCGCGGCGACCACGCCCCCCCGCCCAATAGGCACGCGGCCACAGCAGCCGCGACGCGACGCGACGCGCTGCTAGGAGTTTGTATTACACCGTACAATAATCAGCAGAGATGTCCGATACGCCACGCTGCCACACGGCCGACATCCATATTACACAGCGCGCCGTCACAAAGTAGAGAGGACTCTCTAATTAAAGTGTACCTTTACAGAATAACAGAGAGCCGCGCTGAAACAAGCCCGGAAAATTATTTAACATCGCCCTGCGTGAATATATTTGCAGCGGTCGAAAAGAGTCGATACGCAGAGATCGAAAACAGCGATATATCGCTGGTGGCGGTTTAGGTCGGGCGTGTGTCGCACATGATGGGCAATGCAAATATAGCATGAAGTTGGGCGCTCCAGGCAAGCGATAGTGAATGTGAATTGGCCTTTTGAAAAATTGATGAATGTTTCGGTAAAAAATGTGATAAATAAATTTATTTTGCGAGTTTTTTGCCTTAACTTTTTGGTTCGATTGTACATTACTTTTTAATTATCACGTTTCGTCATCGCTTTATTTGGTTCCTATGGAAAGTTTCACTATTCAATAATCCTTTTAGATCATAAATTTGTGGAATATTTCTGTACAGAAGGAGAATTGACTTCTTTAAAAAAAGTTACTCTTGAGGGCTGAATTTGTAAGTCTCTGACCTACAAGTGGAGAAGTTGGAATAATTCAATTCAGAGTTTAAAAGATTGAAAAGTTAATTTTTTGAAATGACTGTGAAGAAAATAGTTTAATCGACAGTTGTATGTATCATACATGTGATAATACACAACTTGGGGAAGCTTGCATTTTATGAGATACTGATGTATTATTTCAAGTATTTTGCAAAGCTGAGGAAGGACGTTGAATAATTAATTTTTATTTAAATAACATGACACTTTTTCAACTAAGTTTGAGAAAATACAATTGAATTTGTTGAAAATTGAAATTCAATTTGAAACTATTTTGTGTTTTCGCTGTTACGGAAAATACAGATTTGTGAATTGATTTTCCACATATTAAGTATCTATCTACGTAGTTCACTTATGTGGCTTTCAAAAATCTAAGAATATTGTGTACTTAATTATCCAGGTCTAAAATTCTTTGTAACTCATAAAGAAGAGTGACTCTTTTTAGGTAATCCTGCCTTCAGTGCTCTCCATTATAATATTCTCCTGCACCGCCCGGCCGAGAAAAAATTTCCTGCGAAGAGGCAATACCGTAGGAGGGCGACGGCCATACGCCGAGAGTGGAGGGTACTTGGAGAGGAAATGAATACAAATATGAGGCCGCTGGGCGAAGTTGTGTACCGTCGCCGCGCTATATTGAGTGCGTGAGCAGCGTCGTGAAGTGCACTCGGTCCGCGCCGGCAGGATGAAAATTCCGTCGGAAGCAACTCCCCCGCCACGACGGCAGGCTGCTGACGAGGTTGCAGGCGATGTGATGGAAGGCCCTGGGATGAGAAATTACGAAGCTGAACCATTCCGTGTGGTTTCACAGCTACCACTTTCAATTCTGCCGCATTCCCTTCTGCCTCTACGAACTTTCACAACCCTATCCCTTCAATCGTACCACCTTCAATTCTACCCCTTTAATGCTACTACCTTTGATGCTCGTGATGACTACCGCCTACATTTCTTCCACCGAAAGGATGACCAGACTTACTCGCTTCAAAAGACGGCACAGGATGCATTAAGACGACAAACAAGAATATTTCAAATGTTTGTGCAAATGGTTATCAAAACTCAGATAATACTATTTTCTTTCAATAAATTCTGTACATTCTTTATCCAGTTCTATACTATGATCGGGTGCAACCAAGGGATGTTGTATTCTGTGGTGTGATTGATGCTAATTGCTACGTACTATGATCCGCAAGTGCGCGGCCTTTGATCTTATCGCCAAGGTCAGTGGGCTCAACGTCTTATTGCAAGGCAGTCAGTCGGCCCGATCAGGTTGCCAAAGGCAGAGGCTTATCGCCACTGCGACATCAGCTAGGACAGGTGGCCAGTGGTACGGACAGCAGCGGAAGAAAAGACGAACAGTTACGGCCCACGCAACCAGTGACAAATGCTTCTAATTTATTAAAACTTTAAGTTTGTTTAACTGAATGTTTTCAAGGGCCCTAAGACGTAATGGGCGGCAGAGTTCTGCATCTTGTAAAATGAATTTACGTGAGTTCATGAAAGCCAACTGCCTAAAAAACCGCAAAAATTGTGTAACTTCTAAATACTGTTGAATTTTATGTGGTGAAGTCATTTTGATATCACAACTCGTTTCAATTTGGTGCGGGAAAGTCTGCTAACCTGCATAACTTACCACTTATTATCCAGTACATTCACTCTGACCACCTTCAACCGTATCACCTTTAGTTCTATCAACTTCAATCGTACTACTTTTAATCTAAACACAATTAATACTAAAACATTTTATTCTAACAAGTTGAGATTCTGCCAGATTGTATTTTGCCACTTTCAATGCTGCCATTTTCAATGCTACCAGTTTCGATGTTGCCACTTTCAATTCTGCCACTTTCATATAATTACGTCTATTATACCTTCAAAATATCTAAACAAATACCAGTATACGACGTCAAATTCCGGCATCTATAGAAGTATTTTACCTTTATGCATATATACCGCTAAAATACCTCTATTTACAGGTATTACATCGTTAACTTCATGACACAGTATCGGTATTTGAGAAGAATGATACCAGTGCTTTTGGGGAAATCACTATGAATTTTACTGCTGAGATGACTCAGAGGAACAACTCTTGACACTTGAGTTTCTAACTGGTAGATCGTCAACTAGGGTTCGAGACTCAACGGTGGCGGATTTTCGACACGAGGCATATTCTAATTAGATCGAAGTTTACCGTAGGCTGGAAAAGATTTCTGGAAGTCGGTATAGTTTTCCACAGTTTCTCTGATCAATGTCAGGAGAATGCTGGAGAAGTACTTTAACAAATAGGACTCTGGTCGTGCGTTTTTTCTTGCTGATTTTTTCGCCTTAATACACACACGTTCACGCACTACATTACGCAAACTATTGGGAGAGGAACACCGGCTTCTGCACATTTATTGACTGATAGGTTTACTGATTCACGTCAGTTTACTGACAGTTTCCACGTCAGTAACCGTCAGTAACCACGTCAAACCAGCAACTGTCATTAGCTCGGTTTGTGTATTGCATGTTCTATCCCAAGTGGTCGCGGTACTTCTGTGGCGCTGAACGCGAGATCCGGCGCTGACCCACACGTCTTCTCCCTCCAAGAATCTCCCCCAGCGGGTCACCGCCGGGTCTGGTTGTTGTGCATGTAAGTGCGTGAGAGTAAGAAGATAGACAGATTAGGACATGGAATCTGTTGGCAGGATGCCCATTATTTCGGAGGGCATGCAGGGTATTTATATGGCAGGTTCGGAAAGACGAGAATGTCGAACAAATGCATGAATGCTCCAAATACAGTTATTGCAATGATTGATCCCTGAAATTGTTGGCCAGGTATAGGATAAATAAATAGATTAAAAATGAAAAATAAATACATTTTAATTTTACACTTTAGAAACAAAATGTTCATAATAATGGGGTCTAATAAAAAAGTGTAAAAATTAGTGTAGCTTAGAATGTCATCAAGCTATGTGGGATATTTGTTTTTTGTTAGTTTTCTTGACAATATCTTTGATATCCCTACAGTTGACTTCGGTAGAATGATTAATAACGTGTATTACTGAACTCTTTAAACTACAAAGAGACCAAGGGATATGGCCCTTGCCATCAATTGTGAAAGAACGAGCGCGCCAAAAACGACACCGGTTGGTATATGTGGAACGCTCCTGGCGCTGCCGATTCAAAGGTTTGTCTGCTGCGGGAGGCGTGGAGGTCATGGGTGGCGATGCAAAACGCCTCTAAAACATTTTATAATAGTCCATAGCTCTTCAAAATTTGGATATGTGGAATTTGCATGTTGTTATAATAACTGTGTAGCATATTATTACCCACTTAATGATTCAGTATAGTTCGGCGGAAATAGGTCTAGTATTAAGTATTAACCATTAACTGTTCCTAAAATAATAGTGTGGTCGTGAATTCAAGCGCAAATACTACTTTTTGTTATTGGTGTAAAATAGGGGGTAAAATTCGATTTTTGTAACTCGATTAAATTTTCCTAATCGTGTAAAATGTTTATAAACGTATTAATAGCAAATTTCAAACACGTTTTAAGATTTTTGAGTTACCATGAATATTTCCGAAGCAGTAGAAATTTGTGAAACCGCAATCGAATAATGAAGAATGTTTCCAAATCTTCCCCATTCCCAACCAAGAAATAAACTTTCGTTCTTGGAACCGCCGTATCAGTTTCCACCTTGTAAAAACAGCGAGGACGTCTACGGACGTCGGCCTCATCAATGGTTTTGCTTAGATAACCACTACACATTCCAGACAAATGCTTTTTGAAGGGTGGAGCATTGTAATGTAAGCGATGGATATTTGTCCGTTGGCCCCAGTAAATGCCGAATGTGTGCGTCTTTGAAGGAAGGGAAGTGAAGGAGAGAGAGAAAGAGAAAGTGGTAGAGAAAAAGGAAGAGAAAAAGAGAAAAAGAGAAAGAGAGAAAAAGAGAAAAAGAGAGAAAAAGAGAGAAAAAGAGAGAAAAAGAGAGAAAAAGAGAGAAAAAGAGAGAAAGATAGAGAGAGAGAGAAAGATAGAGAGAGAGAGAGAGAGAGAGAGAGAGAGAGAGAGAGAGAGAGAGAGAACGCGCGCGCGTCTGCGTGTTTGCCTGTGCTTGTTCGTGCGTGTGGGTGCACAAGTGTGGGCGTTCGTACATTATTTGTTTATTAATAAGTATTTCGCAAAATGATTAAAGAAAGGAAGTTATGTTCTCAGTGTATATAGTGTGAGCAACATTATTTTCTATTGAAAATACCGGTATAATACTGGTTTAACTTTTTTGAGCGTCCATTACGGTTTAGACATCCTTTAAAGGTATTTCACCGGTATAAAATAATAAAGATATTTGATAAAGGTATGGAAAAATACCGTCATTTACCGGTATTTATTACCTTTTTGGTCCCTAGTTACAACATTCGAATGTCATGGCGTGTTTTACCTAAGCCTATGCATTCGCACACAACCGCGCCTTCTACCATGAAACAGCACATTCTCCCAAATCGGCGGCCTGAATTGCCATTCCCAAAGGCCAAACCCACGCGCAGTGATACAAGTAGTTTTCGCGAATAGACCCATACGCTGCAGTAGCGAAGCGTTGGATCCGATCGCCTTCGCATTCAGCGAGGCCCGATTGTCCGCCGGGCAGTCGCATTTAGTGCCACTCTGTCTGCTGCAGGCGGTAGGCCGCGCTGGTGGCGGTGCAGAGTGGGAGAAAAGCCATAAAAGCTGGTCAAAAGAAAAACAATGTAAGGACTTTAACTGAAAATATATGTTGGATTTCTTCTACCTTGGATTAAATGATGATTAGGTGGGAAATTGACAAAAATATGCGTTATTATAAATCAAATACATTGGAGTTTTCAAGTCTAATATAAATTACAAACTGAATATAAATTTGAAGGTCTGTGGAAAAGGTAATGCGGTGAATTACAATTTTGTAAATAATGGTGTAGCAGAAATGTTTTTCAGAGTACAAGTTTAAAACAATGTTTTATTAAGATACATCTCGTTTTGGAGTATGATAATGAAGTAATGAATACTAATATTTATGACTTCACATACCACTTAACTGTGAACTAATTAACTTAGAAAATAATTAGTATCTCATCATTAGATCGACTGTAATGGAGAGATGAAAATTGTTCATTATTTTAAATACATGTTTTTACATCATTTAAGATATTAAATGAATGAATGAATTAGATCGCTGGTGAGGTAGATACCTTCTAATATTTAAGTATGGTAAATAAAATATGTAAAAAATGATGGTAAAACAACAACAGAACATGACTTGTCTTAACCAACAAATCCCTGAACTCTCTTCACCTCTGCTAAAATTAGCACAAAGAGTATACTGACCCCCCTAACTCCACTCGCCTTCGCTCGCCCGATCCATCCTCACACCTCCACCGGCACCCCCGCGTCTTACGACCCTTCGCCCGAACCCCACTCTTCTTCCCGCCCCCGCCCGCTGCCGACAGGCTCTGTTCTAAAAAAGACACACCCGAAATACAGCACAACTTTCTTTTCGGCCCGGAAGCTGCAAGGTATGTACGACACAGTTTGCTAACGCATCTATCATGCAATGTCTATATTTTGTATATTATATTTGTATTAACTTATCCCTATTTTTTATAATTCATGTATTAATATAATTTATTTTGAGTATTCTAATTTTAGCTCTGAGAATGATCACAACGCAATCGAAGCGATCATTAGCAAAGTAAATTGTTGACACCACCCAACATCTTTTATTTACCATACTTACATGAATGAAGTTATTATTTAGTTAAAAGATAAATGATAAAAAATACTTTTAAGAAAATAATTTACTTTATCACAAAAATAAATAAATAAACAAATAAATGTCTTTGTTGGTGGACAAGGTTATTGTACACTGCCCCAGTCGGAACACGCTCTAAGCTCTCGACTGGTATCCAGACATGTGGGGTAGAGAGGAGCAGAAAGTGTGTGAATGATGGGACAAGGAAGAGGGAGGTAACATTGCGCGCGGTCCGTAGCACGTTTGTTAGTCTACTAGTTAGGTATTCGCCTGGTGTTGATTGAAGAAACCGCGGAAAACTGCAGATCAAAGCTACCGATCGCTTTGATTCTCCCGCAGACAGCAGCTGAATTCAACCTAGCTAGTCAAAATTTTGCCACCTTCGGAAGTAGAACCCTACGTCTTTCCGGTCAGAGACAATGGTAATGTTGTCTCTGAGCTATATTCACCGGTGGAGCAGGAGGTGGTGGTGTTGGTGGTTGGGGCGTCTAAGAGGCTGCGATGGCGGTGGATGCGGTGACGTCAGAGAAATGAACAGAGCTGATAGCGATTGGGCGCCCACCCACTCGCTGTTGCGTGGGCCGATCCTTACTTCGGCCGCCTCCGCCGCGTTCCATACCAGCCGGAGTGACCGATAGCAGAGTGAGTAACAATGCAGGCGGCTCCTTGCCTGCCAGGAGGCCGGGACTTGGTTGATTGTTTTCGTGGTTCCGAGCACAGGGTCATTCGTTCCGTAAGTGTAGTGACGGTGATCTTTCCCTCGCCGTATGGTGAGATCCGGCGCCGACCTACCGTTGGCTAGCGGGGTTTCTTACAACCAGGAATCTCCACCAGCGGAGCACCGCCCCAGCCGGGACAAGCTCTAACCTCGCGCCTGGTATCTTGTCATGTGTGCTTGTGTAGTGCTTGTTAGTATGTGGGTGACTAAGAGGGGAGGATAGGACAAGGAAGAGGTAGGAAAGATACTGTCGGGAACCTAGAACCTTCTGGCCAGAGGGACTGCAGGGACATCAGTTGATGCCCTGAGCCATTTCTCACAGTAGGAGGCCGGGAAAGAGGGGCCACCCGACATTGTGACATGCTGATGAAGGGAACGCTCAATTTGGGATAAAGCTATTTGATATTTCTTTTATGTTTATTCATTCGTAATGCAAGTTTTCTAGTTTACCCTTGATAAATAGTATAAATCAGTCTGGCTTTAATGAATATTTATCTTGAAGGTAAGGAGTCCCAAATAATTATGTATGCAGAGGATGCGTTGTATAACTTAACTTATTTTTTCTTTTTCGGCAAAATTGCAAACACGTTTCAGAGATAGGTTGTCCTCATCATTAGGCTAAAATTGGAATTAAATTTAAAATTTTCTTTTTGATTTTAAAAATAACATTAATATTTTAAAATAAAAACAAAAGGAAATATTTGATGTACAGATTGTTCTTACTAAACATAGCAGAGCCCATTATTGTTTTGTCAAGTATTGGCAAAAATCCGCATCAAACAGTCACGATAGTCATAATATATGTCAATAGAACACCATAGCAACAAAATACTGTGCCATAATGAAAGAGTGAATGAGAAAATTAAGGTTTACTGCGCGTTGTATGCAGCAGTTGGCTGAACCAAGGGGGGGGGGGAATTAAGGAAAGGAAAGAAGGGCCGATATAACGTGAAATCTAAAACCAGATACTTGTTAACAACAGAAAAAACCCATTTTTTTATATAAATTATTACTGCTATGTAATAAGGAATCATATGATTTAGTGGATTGGTTACTTTCAAAAAGAAGATTTATAAAATCATTAATCTATCTGATTAAGGTTAAGATTTAGGGTTTCTGATATCAAACGCGAATATTTACGAATTTCAACATCAAGCATTTTTGGATTTGAGAACTCAAAGGAATGGTTTAGTTCTATGCAATGTGTGGAAACAGAAGTCTGACAAAGAATTCGGAAATGTAAGCTCGTCGATTGAATAAGTCAAACGTTGTTTTGAAAGAAATTCCCTAGGTAAAAAACTTCTGCATTTTAATACCTCATACGGCCAAAGAATATGAATAGGTCGATTAATTTTCCTTTATAAAGGGACACCTTTTCTGAAAGTGATTTCCCAACTACCAAATGTGCCCCTGCAATATAAACGTTTACCAGGCTTAATAAACCATTCCACGTCTTTATGCAAACCAACCTAGGCAGCAGAAAGTGCTCTTGAGAAGATGCTCGACTCTGCGATAAAGTCTACGAGCAAAGTGGTTGACTTTCAACTCGTGATGATTATGATTACCACATGGTCTTTGCTGATTAATTAGATCGACTTTGTCTCTCCACGCCGCACCTCCAACGCCACATATAGTTCATCACAGCCACAATCCTTCTCCAGACTCCCCTTCTCGAGGTTGATGTTCTTGTTACCATCGTTTCTCGCCTCCACACCCGTCAACTCCATTATATCAGCCGCCTCCACCATTACCGCCAACTACAGATGAGAATCAACAAAAAACCTTGATGTTTCTAATCATCTGAGTTGAAAATTAAAACACCGATGTTAATGATACATCGTCCAAAAACTATCGTTGTTTTTAAACATCAGTGTTCGAAAGCTCTTTCAGTATGCTCTAACATATTTGTGATCGGCAACATTTTATTTGCCAGTGGTCGGGTATTTTTTATAATTAAAATCTATCTGAAAGAAGTTAAAAGACGCCTTTCCATGAACGCAATAAGAGGAAAGGCGAAGGAAATACCAGACTGTGATCGTTTAGCTCGAACACATATAGAGTCTATTATCACTTATTATTTCAAATTTTCATTTACAAAATTCTGCGAAGCATTCATCACAAAACATCGATATTCAGAAAACATCGTTTTCAATACATCGATGCTTAAAACAGAGATGTTTTTCAAAAACATCGCTGTTTTAAAAACATCGGCATTGATGTTGCATCCCTTTCGCTACTTCCTCAACCATCACAACCGCTCTCAACGTCGTGTCATCCTTCTCCCTTTCCACCTTCATCTTAGCCTATCCTCTTCGTCTCTGGATCCGTTTCCATCTCTACCACCACTGCCTCTGAATTCGCTCCCGTCTTCTTCAACCCTTTCGCGACCACACACTGCCTCCGCCTCTATCAATCTTTACGCCACCATCATTGTCTCCACCTCCCCCACTCCACTGCCACCCCCTCCGCTTTCACATCCCCCATCACCAAACCTACAAGTCTTTCCGCCTTCACCTCATCTGCACCCATTGTTCTTTCCACATCCACACACCCATCACCACCACCGCCACCTCATCGCAAACGTCACCCTAC
The DNA here is from genome assembly GCA_017312745.1 of Gryllus bimaculatus. Classification (NCBI taxonomy): domain Eukaryota; kingdom Metazoa; phylum Arthropoda; class Insecta; order Orthoptera; family Gryllidae; genus Gryllus; species Gryllus bimaculatus. The sequence continues at coordinate 2,788,005 of BOPP01000175.1, read as the reverse complement.
TACTTCCACTTTTCCTGACATCCTAAATGTCACGAACGCCACCACTACCCTACATCGTAGGTGCCTCCGCAGTTGTCTCCAAATCTGACGCAGGGAGGAGAATTCCAGTACCGGAGGCTCTGATCGGCAGTTTTCAGAGGTTTTTCTGATCAACCCTAGGCGAATTTCGCAGGAGTGCCGTAACAAACGGGCCATGGGCTGCGCGCGATATTACTTTCCTCTTCCTTGTCTATCATTCACACACTTACTGCACCACTCTACTACACACGTCAAAAGACCAGTCGAGAGCTGAGGGCTTGCTCCTGCTGGAGCGGTGCTCAATAACCTGGTCTGCCAACAAAAATATTCTCCTTCCTTCTTCCTTCCTCTTTTTTGCCCTATCTTCACACTAACACTTACAGGCCCTTCACTACCGCACATGCCGGAAGACCATTCGGGAGTTTAGAGCTTGTTTCGGCTGGGACGATGCTACGCAGATATATCTATTTCCGGTATCAGATGTATCCACACAAATGTATCTGGTTGGGGAAAACACTGCAGAACGACGTGTAGATTGTCGCCGGGTCTGTCCATACAGCAGGAAAGATAACCGCCATCTGCAGCAATAAAACTTCCACTTCACTTATGTGACCTTACCTGTTGACGCTGTGGAAAACACTAAACAATCTACGAGAATACCTCCGCCCTCGCCTTCGCCTCCGCCTCCACCTCAACTTGAACCCCAACATGCGCTCTCGCTTCTTGTACCTCCTCCGTCTTTACCACCGGTTATCCTTTTTACATCCATTGCCACTGCCGTCACCAACCCCGCCTTATCATCGGTGTCTCTTCCTCTATAGTTGTGCTAAAAAAACCGCATCACCCAAAGAAAATGGGCATCATGTATTTCCGTATCCTATCTGCCCTCAAATATTTTAAACCAATATTAGTAGAATCGGTAATAATATATTTTATGTGGATTATGTGAAGTTTCGGATTCCATTACCTTCAAAACTCGCTCGACGTTTTCGTATCAAGTGTTGTACTTTCAGGATTACATTGCAGATTACAACTGTGAGAATGGTGATGCGGTTTTTTTGAACACTCCTGTATGTTTGAGACCGCCTACGCCACCGCCTCCGCCGCCTGCATCAGCGCCGCCCGCAGCGAGGGCACCGCTGGGTAACGCGACGCTTTCGTAATTTCCCGGGAGGCCGCACGGAGCGCCCCGCGCCATCGATCCCGGGATCCACGTTCGTCTCCCGCCGCCGCCTCCCGAGATCAGAAACCGGAGGCCCTCTGACGAGGTGCTCATGTGTACTTTCCGTGCTGTTCGCTGCAACAAAGGGCGTTCGGTCAAACAGAGGGCGTGCTGCAAATGAATGCTTTAATGGACGTTAAGGGTAAGGGTACTCAATAGTAATGATCAGGAAAATTGTTTTGTTTTTCATTTTCAATGTTGGCATGAAACTGATCTTAGCAACATCCTTTGTTGTAGTTGAAAAATTGAAAACAGGTGACGCCTTTGCGTTATAATATTAATATTTGTGAAATCTTGGTTGTTTTTCTATTTATAGTTTCTTCTTTAAAAGTTCTTTGTTTATTCGGATACCGTTTACACTAGGCTCCTTCTAACTAACATACCAACAAATGGAATCAGGTTAGATACGTGACCTTTTTAAAATCACTAGGCTACCCCAAGTAAATATACTAGTTGGACCCGTGCGAACATTCTACAGTTTTCGTATTCGGTATTTGACATTATTTATCCTACTTTTGCCAGCTAGAAGGTTATCTGGCCTAGGCTATGTTTTATTTACTATCCACGCCTGGGGGTAAGAAAGACACGAGGAGCGTTCACGCAAAAATAAAATTGTCCATCAATTAGCCATCAGCAGATGTCGCTTGAAAGGTATATGCCATTGACAAAGAGATCTAATGCAGTAGGTCCATTGATTGAACGTTTTGGAGATTAGCGGAGAAAATTCCTCAGATACTCCTGGCCTAGAATGGTATTTCTTTGTTCTTGATGGACAAATAACTGAAAATCAAATTGTCATGGGTAGCTCAGAACTGACAGATAATTATGGCTGGTCAGGATTAATCAAAACTGGCACATATAGATTTTAATTTTTTTAGGTCTTTGTAATTTATTTAGAGATAATAAAATAGTTGCATTACCTTCAAAAATTATTGTAGTAGTTTTTGTTGTTTGGTAAAATAAATGGTTTGCATACAAACTGCAGTAAAATAATTTATCTCAATAAATTGTAATAATAATAATAGTAGCCCTATTTTATGCAAAAGCATGCTTCGGACGAAAGCAAATATGTTCAAATTTTAATCCGAAGTATCGTCATATGGAAAATAACTGATTTGACAGCAGTGCACGTCAACTATTGTAACAATCCTGGTAAGCAGTACAGCTTATTACATTGTTTAAAAAGGCAATAACTTGTCAATATTAAGTTTTTCGCAGTTTGTGAAAAAAATTATTTCATGAATATTATTTGCGTGAACACTCCTTATATGGCGAGTGTGATGCACTTTCATGATCCTACCTAGCCTGCTTGGCCTGCCTGTGCTTCGCACTCTGCAATTGAACCTGAGATGATTTCGTATAGAAAACTACAGCGTCTCTTCTGACCCGACCGGGAATCTACTGTTTGTCTTTGTTTTAAAAGTGAATATAGCTTGTGGTTACGGAATATACGTTTTAAGGGGCTAGAACGCATTTTTATGTTATTCGCGGTGGTACGATCTGAAGCAGCAAGCAGCGGAATATGTGTTGCGGGTTGCTTTACATTTCACTGCGCTGTTTTCTTCATCATAATGTGCACAGTATTATTCGTCTTAAATTTCACCGTAATCCACAGTATTACACTTAAGCGACTTTGTGTGGATGTTTTCTTATTGTTGATACAAAAATATACTACTTCTTAGTATTAAAATTTATTTAAGGTCGCATTAACTTCGAGGGCATTATTGACGTTAATTATTTTAACGTCAGGGTATCTGGGAGAGTTTTCAGTTGGCAAGAAGACCGCCAGGTAGCATCTCCGCGTACGCGCCTCTTTACATACGCTTCTACGTTATTAGCCAGTGGCCAGAATTGGCAAAGAATTAGGGAAGGGTAGGAATAGGCCGTTTCACAGGGTCTGGACTAGCCTCTGTGAAGTAATTAACCTCGCTTTGTTTGTGGACCGTGCGCTAACTTTTCTTCCTCTTCCTTGTCTTCCTTCCTTCCTTCCTTCCTTCCTTCCTTCCTCCTTACTTACACACATTTACACTAACACGCACTACAGTGCCACACGTGCCGGGCGACCGGTCGAGAGCTTAGAGCATGTCATGGCTGGGAGATATCTGGTTGGAGAAAAAAACCGCAAACCGACGTGGGTCGGCGCCGGATCTCGCCATCCAGCGAAGGACGTCTTGCGCGAAATAAAAACACGCACTTCACTTACAGGGCTAATGACCTTAGCAGTTGACGCGCCGGAATCACTAATGAGTCAATGGAGAAATCACTGTGCCCTTTTCTGCGTCCGACTGCTCTTCTCCTGGCGCTGTCGGAGGTGTGGAGGGGGGGGGGG
>BOPP01000175.1:2758394-2780897 GCA_017312745.1 Gryllus bimaculatus | reverse complement strand
CCCGCCTCCGCGCGGTGTCTGGAGGTTAATCCACATCGCACAGCAGAGCGTATGCGAGGGCCCTATTTCCCTCCGCTAGACGCCGAAGGGGTCGCCCTCGTCTCGGCAATATGATACCGCCCGGCCCTCGCCAGTCGTCGGCGGTCGGCGCGGGCTTAAACAGATAAGCGCCTGCCCTGGGCCGCTGCTCGGCTCGCTCGCTTAAGCGGATCGGCTGGCTCTGGGGACGCGCGCAGGTCAGACCCTAAGCCGCCGAAGCGAACACCTTCAGAAGCATCGTTAGGATGCCAACACAGGGGATCGGCGTTCGCCCGAACAAGAGTTCTGACCTAAAAGGTAGACTGATTCTGCCAAATAGTAGTCACACAGTATTCGATTACCTCGGACGTTCGTCTTCGTATCTTTACGACTAATACGTGCATGAAAGATTAAAACTGCTGGCTGAGAGTTATATTTATGTTTTTTTAAGGTCGCATCAACTACTAGGTCATTAGCGACCACTATTGCGTGTAACGGTATGGTAAATATGAGGATGATGTTAGGGGGTGAAAGGACGAGCACAATACAACCATGCCCGAGGCGGGACTCCAACCCGCGATCCTTCGGTCCGAGATCGCTACGGCACTGCTGCCTTAACGATCTCCGCCATCCTGACTGGCAAATGTGTTTGTTAATGAGATTTATTTCAAATTACAAGAGTTATGATTGAAAACAAATAATAACATTTATATTTACCCCCAAACACATAACCCTTGGGCACCGGAATCTCTCACTTTGAGAACAAAACTCCCATTATGTATTGAAGATTAACGAGAGTTGATTTTGTGTGCATTATCTGTTTCGTATACACCCACTCTGTAACCAGAGTGGTACGAAAAATTCAGAAATCTAAGTAAAATTAAATTGACGCAATGTTTTGTGCGATTTTGTGCAATTGAATTGCCTATGTATGAGTTCCACTTTGATAACAATTACATTTATATTAAAACGGCTACTAACGCACAGTACTCGGCCAAAATGACGCAAGCGAAGTTCTAACTCAGGTCGTTGGACGCTAGGTATACTGCTACATACGTTAAACATAGAACGTCCAAATGGAATCAGACAGACATAATCCCAGTCACTGAGATATTTCTCCGGGCGACTAAGATCTTTCGCCTAGTGACTGACATGTTTCTCCGAGTGACTGAGATGGTACTCCGAGTGACTGAGATGGTACTCCGAGTGACTGAGATGGTACTCCGAGTGACTGAGATGTACTATAGTGCTATAATTCACGAACCTAAGATTTTTTAAAATCATTTAAGCGTGACAATCTTTTATTTGTTCTTTTGATGTTGTGCGTTTTGCATGGTAATTTTCATATCCAGAAATTCTATTATGGTTATCGAATTATTTCATTCAATGTCAACTGAAAATCAGTGAGTGTAATACTCTTTTGGTTATGACGAAGAGTACATTCCGTCTTTAAAAGTGAACTGGTATTTCAGTATCTTTTTTACATTTCCAATTTGACGATTCCCAGAGCCTGATGTAAGAATCCCTTTAACAGTGATTGTTTAGTAATATCCAATGTAAACCCGGATTCCACGCAACATATTTTTGCTTGAGTCATCGGGACCAGGAGCCTGCTGGCTAACTGTTCCGGAGAAGTGACACTACAGATATCTGCACCATATACAATCCGCTAATGACGTGGATCACGAAGTCAAAGTATTAGTCAGCAACATATAAGGATTTTCACTAATTCTATCTCAAAATGTATCTTTTTCAGGTGTTGAATTCTTCCACAAAGTGTAATATACGAGAACGTAAAAAGGCTTGTACATCTAAACAAGTACCCCAATATATCAAAAAACGTTTAGACAATACATACCCTGGACACGATGGACGCGGCTTAAATGTTCATATTTAACTAACAATCCCAGTTTTGCTGACGTCAACGCATGTCCCATTGTTCATCTTCAAATGCCAGTCCTCACTCGTCTTTTGTCATGGGAATAATCTATCTCCTATTGGTCTCTCTGGCCCTCCGCGTAGCCCCAAGAGATCTGCAGAGCACTGAATGCGGAGCCCGACTTTAGGATAACGACAACGAGATCAGCGCAATTCGACCGTTTTTTCGCGCCGCCGTATGATTTATGTTTATTCATACCACGGGGTCGCGGCGCGCCGTGCCGCCTGTCCCGATATGGAGATTGATGACGTTATTATAAAACATGCGGTCTCCGGTCACACGTGTGGCAGCTTGGCATGTAAAACAAATCATTTACATCTTGTTTGGGAGATCATTGCCGCACCCGAGGCTACATAGCGTTTGGTTCGCTGTCGCAGTTTTCGCTTTGGTCAAGCAATAGGTCGCGTGTGATTCAGGCATACCAAACTCCCCCTCAACCTACCCTGAAGATTTTTCGATGAAATTTGTTGCAAAAAAATCAACCAAAGAGTAAACGGAGTGTAGTCTATTTAAATTTATTACTTACTCACTTTTCGTTTATTCGTGTCAAATATTTGCAACTCGTAAACTGTGGCGACGCAAACGCTGTAAAATGTTTTAAAAATAGTTTCATGTTTTGCAAATTTCTTTCACTCTTCATTTCTTTCAAGCCAAGCTTTGTTCAAAAATGTTCTATCAGCATTTGGCATTGGATTCACCAATGAATCGTAATAGCTGAGAGTGTTAAACTCCCATTCTAAAGTTTTCAACACCCAATGGTCATGTATGTTACCTCCATACGGGATATGGACTGGTCTTATGGCAGTTTCAAAATTTTGTTTTGGTGAGGCTAATAGTAAAATTTTAGTTCAGCTACATGTTTACGCGTTTATGCTACTATAAACAAAAAATCACATACACATTTGCACTATCACATATGCTAAATACAAAAATGCACATCATTCCCAATTAGTTCCGAAAATTGTCGCAACATCTTGTACAACTAAATTTGATTCTTTTCCGGATATCCATAACACTTCCAAATTTTTCTCCCCTAATATCTGAAGAGATTAAATCTTCTCAAACTCAGTCTAATTTGTGTACATTTCTTTGTCTGCTATTGCTCTATTAATCTTTTTGTATTCGATTATATATAAACATTAAGAGATGACTGTTTTGTATGATTTTGTGAATAAGACGTTAGTTAAGTGTATTAAGAACTAGCGGAACCCGGCAGACGTTATCCTACCCTCTATCTCTCTCTTTCTCCTTCGCTCTCCCTTTTCCCCTCCGTCTGTCACTGACCCTGTCACTCTCTGTCTTCGTCTCTCCGTGTCTCTCCGTCTCTCTCCCCGTATCTCTCTCCGTATTTCTCTGCCTGTGTGTTTTCTTTCTATGTCTCTGTGTTTGTTTCTCTCGCTGCGTTTATGACGGCCTCTGTCTCCCTCTGTCTCTCTGTACCTGTCTCACGCGGGCATTATTTCACAATCACAGGGGCAGGCTCTCTTAATACTACAGGGTGCTGCGGTTTGTGTAGACAGACTGAACAGGGGCGCTTGAGTCAGCATAGTCATCATCAACGCGCGTCTACGTGCGCAGGCATATGCCCATTCCCATCGTACTATTCCTATTTTCTTTCCACAAGAGCAAGCAATATGTTGACAAAGTTTTATCGCATTCGCATGAACGGTAAGGCAGCGCAATTAGTACGAAAGAAACGGACAAACAAACATTGTTTTTTATATATTAGACAAGTTTTGGGTTACATTCGTTTGAAAATAGGTATTTACATACTTATGTAAGAACGTAAAAATGAGACGGCGAACATAACGTTCATTCATTCTCTAACATTACTCACAGTTTTGTTTTCTCCGTATTCCACTTAAACTCTTCAAGTTTAATACGTTTCTAGGAAATACTGTGCGTAGATTATCGCAAATTTATTTTTAAAAGTATGATAATTCCTATAAAATGTGAAATGAAATCTGCAGCGCGATTCACTTGGTCATTCAATCGTTTACTTAAGATGTCAACATCAGTATTGCCAGTGTCATGAAAGAAAATTATGGTGTATTGAGCGAAAAATTCCTTTGAGGACTCGCCGTCAACATAGATTTATTTAGGTGTAATTAGTTTAGTACTCGGTACTACCACTAAGATCGCAGCTCCTGAACACGAGAAAACACGTAGTATGATACCTCATATGTCTCCATTGGTGTACGAGAAGTGTCATGTCAATATGAGGAGACTAGGAACTGAGACGTTGCAAGAAGGACGTAAATAATGAAGATTGACTTACAAAAATATCTATTTGATAAAAAAGAGACAACGAACTGCGGAATAGATAATTAAATTCAACAGTACCTTCCGGTTATAATTAATTCACCTAAAATATCAATAACAAGAAATAAGAATGTCCATTATAATGCAAATAATTAGTTTAAAAACACCCTATGCACGAGATTCTTTCAACAAGGTAATAACGGAAGAGCTGAAAATTGAAAATTCTAATTTTTTAGAAACAATTATAAATGAAAAATGTCGACGTTATACAGGTTATATATCCTTATACGCCACAACAACAAACAATTTCTCATTTTGACAAGAATAGCAACAATTCGAAAAAGGAAGAAATGGATTTTATAGTAATGTGAAAAATTCATGGCAACAGGCTAAAGAGGCTACGGAGATCTTCAAAAACTATAAACGTCTAACATTTTATTTAAAGATGTTGAAGCATTATACAACTGCTAATTACAAAAAATGATATAAAAATCTATTACAAGAAACATAGCGCTCTGAAAGTTACGAGGAAGGAAGAAAAATCACTAGATGTGATTTGTATAAAGGCAAGGAAGACCTATAAAAGAATCAAAACATTCTGGAAAGAAGGGAAAGCGAAAACACATAACCACCTAAACAAAAGTTCTAGTTAGTACAGTAGCTCATACATTAATAACTTCCAATAATTATACATACGAGTGTGTCCAGAGCACTATTATATTGTCCAGATGGAAACCGCTATGTATTCTGCTCAGGGCCACATTTAAGTTGAAGAGTTCCCGAGGATATTTGGATGTGAGAGAGAAGGAGGGGGAATTCGCTGATTGCGTGCGTGCCTATCGCGCGCCGACAGATCTGCTGGGTCCTGGCTTCGTGCCCGGGGCTCTGTTCCGACCTCTAATTATCGTAAACCGCGTGGTAATTGCGCTTGGAGCAGGCCAGGTGGAAATTAATTATGTATAACTTCCAGTAATATTAACGCACTAACGATACCTGTTCTGCGTAATACGAATTTTAAATTCGATTGAAATATTTTCTGAGCCACTACCCGGAATGGCTAATGGCCCGTTCAGCATTTCGCTTGACCTTTCGTGGTAGCTTCTGATAACCCGTTTTGCGTTTCTGGGATTTCCAGCAGTAAAGCAGGGCATTTTACGAAAACTGCAACTTAATATTATCCATTGGAAACACTAAAAAAGAAGAAGGATGTTGTGATTATTTTCATCATATACTGATGCACTTTCCCGGAAGTGGAGAGACAGATTAAATGTATTTCCTTGAAATTAAGCTCCAATGTTCAATGTTTAATTGCATCGACTCTTGGCTATTAAAATGAATGATAGATATTACCATAAATAGTTTTTAAATCAATAATTTAAAATGACAATCGATACTTTTTTAACTAATAGTTACTAGATTCTATCAAAAGCCTTCTTATCGCTCTCTAAATAATAAATAAGGAATGTAGTAAATATTTAATAAATAAAAAATTTTCAGTTGCTCTAATGACTAAAAGTAATTAAAGTACTATCTATTAATTACTTTTTAATTTTTTCGATAAAAAAATGATATACAGTGCTTTTTCAATTTTAACAATTGTAAAGAAGAGAGAACAACGTGCAGTAAAAAGTTACGTTGTTTCAAATTTGAAGGAAAAGTTTTGAAGGAGTAATTAATCAATTTTCTAAAAAATAATAAATGCTAATCGGATGATAGGTTAATGATAACTTTCGGAAGCGGTTTCAAGGAACAATGTTTGTTAACACCTACAGGTTTATTCTGAAAATATAGAATGTAATCAGTGTGCCAGTTAGAAATGTCACGATTACTTAGCCAGCACCAGGTATATTTGTCATGTGTCGTGTGTCTTACACCATTGATATTTATATACCCGTGCACCTACAAGTTAAGGAGATTAGCGATGAGAGTACTAAAAGGTTATATATGTAAACAAATCTCTCAATTTTTTATTTTTTAAATAAATAAATAAATCTGTTAAAAAGTATTTTTTGCGGGTAACTCCTTTTTAATGATGCAGAATATTTTAATGATTTTATTGTAGTTCGATTAATTTATTCTTACTTTCGAAATGGCAAATTTGAAATTCTCACGCTTCTTATACTAAAAAGATTTTTCACGAGCAATGCCACAATACAACAATGGTAAAGCCGTGACGCGGCAGTTTAAAATTCAGAGAATTCTCATAGGTGAGTTATGGAAATCTCGCTGTATGGAACGCTGCATACAGGTTTTGAATGTTGAATTTGTGAAAATGATTTAAAATAATTAATTTCCTACAAAAATGACGATTATGTTTGCAAAGACGCAACAAATTTTAAAAAGTTCCTATTCCTTCCAGATATAACACTGAAGTGATAAAATCTATAGATTTGTGACATTTTTATGCAATAATTAGACGATATAGTGAGTGGCCATTAGTTCTCATTATTAATTTAGGGACGTATATTACTTTGCATAAGTTTCTGATTTAGGTATAATCATTTAAAAATTGATTGCTCCAATATAATCAAGGCAAGTTAGTGTGAAATTATCCATGTTTGTTTGTAATACGTATTATCCTTGCTTATCTAAGAATACTCTCTAAGAAGACAATTGTGGTTTATTAGTGTCTCTTTCTTGGGTAGAAGAAAGGAATGAAAACTGTTCCTTGGTCTAAATAATTACAGATTCGTAACACAGGCAGTTCGTTTCATCTGTATTAGACTTTCTCGAGTGATGGCTGAAGTGTTACTAGGGTAGAAATTGCAATATTATAATATTACGTAATCATTGCCAATAACGCTTGAAAGTACGTGCTATCGCCATACAACTGATGAACCATGAAAGAGATAAACAAAACAAAATTCCAAACAATAGAAATTAAGAACCAAGAAAATAGTCAATATAATACTAATAGCAAATCCAATAATTGTACTAAGCTATTATTATTATTATTATTATTATTATTATTATTATTATTATTATTATTATTAATATTATTATTAATATTACTATTATTATCATTATTATTATTCCTCTACACCACGAATGAGTCGGCTGAATATAAAACCTACTCCAGGTTATCTAAGAGATACCTAAGAGATACTAAGATTACCAGACACCTAAGGAGAAGGTCTAGTGACTGTCGGTGCCTCTAGAATACTTTGCGTAAAATGTGGGTTGTTCCAAATAAAGCAATTTATTGCTCTTCCTAGTCTTTTGAATGTCGTGGGAGTTTAGCCAAGATCTTACATTAGTTTTGCGGAACAAATCCGAGATCTCCGATGACTACCATCACGAACTGTGCTTTTACGCCCCTCGTTTGGCTGATCCCGTTTTCCAAACCCTTGTATTTGAGACGTTTCTCTGCCTCCTAGGTTTTGACGTTTTGAACGCAAGGCACAGCATGTGGACATAGTTTTTTCTCCAAATCACGGATAATAATATTCGGTTTGTTTGCTGCTATCGTACGATTCGTTTAACTTTGTTGGTTGTACTGAGTGTGTATAAATATTATATTGAGTTCAATCGATGTCACCTGTTTTGGTGAGTGTTCGTACAACATGGGACATGTGTTTGAAACTTCGAGGGTGGTACAGATCTGCCAGTAGAAGAAACTACACATCCTGTCGTGTCTTTTCAAGTATTCGGTCTTTCCTAGAATTGGAAAAGCTGATACGGTATGATCAATGGTTTCTTTTTGTTCCTAACAGACAAGCAATTTCCTAGCAATTTTGAGAACCGCTTTATAATAATGTCGTGTTCTCAACGCCTAATCCTGAGCAGCTAAGACAACTGCTTCCGATCCTCGCTTCATTCTTTCCCTTTTAACCCACAGATTCTTTTTAGATATTGTCCATGGAGTGGTTTGTCTCTCCGCGACTTCTTTAACTTTTTTTGTCTCCAATTTAATGTTATGTATGTGTGTTTCAAAACTTCAGTGTCTGTGTTATTCAACGTATCTTGCATTGTTTTCTTTGCAATGCTTCTTGATACACTAACAATGTATTTGTTTCCTATTCTTCAGTCAGGTTTCATGACCTGCCTCATCAGATGGCTGACTACATACTTTCCCATTGCATTATTCCAGGAGGGTTCAATTTGTCTGAGGACTCTTCTTTCTTTTTACGTGACACATAAAATATATGTACACATCATCTCGAGGGTGGGCGACGTGATGCATTTTTAGCAATTTTCTGATTTTTCGATACATGATTCGCATTTCTTGCTCAATCCAGTCCACGAGTCCGAAACTCTACAGGCACCGCCAAACTACCAATTGCAGATATTTTATTCTTGGAGTTCAGGGGTATCCTGCAGGACGAGTCACACTCTTCTATAATACTCCCTTCGAATGCTCTCTTTCATTGTGGCGTTCGCGATGGTATCCCATTCTTCAATGCCCAGATATTCGTATTACCAATATTTTGAATCACAGTATGCATATCAACTTTAATGCTCTCTTCTTCTTCTTCTTCTTCTTCTTCTTCTTCTTCTTATTATTATTATTATTATTATTATTATTATTATTATTATTAAGAAAATGTAAATCGTAATAAAGTCTGTATGTAGGAACTCGAGGTTCTGGGGAGGGAGAGCCATTGGACTAACCAACCTCCATCTCGAGTTAATCCGGCTTCGCGCGGAGGCCCAGCGCAGCCCGCGTGGAGAAAATACCTCTGGCGGCCGCGGGGCCGCGCCGCTGGATTTGTTTCTGGTTCTTCCTTTATCGCGCCGTAAAGTACCCGATAGATTCGAATAGTATTTCCTGCGTTCAATGCTCTTGCATTATAGATAAGGCGCGCTGGGATTTAGCACGCAGAGACCGCATCGACGGGAGACTCCCTTCCGCGCGCCACCGCCTCCTCCTCCTCCCCCCCCCCGCCCACCTCCCCCCCGCCCGACGCAGAGGTCCACGTGCGACGCCCCGCGCGCTCCCTCAGGGCCAACGCTGCCGTCCTCGCTTTCGTCCTCGTCGCCAGCGACTTTGCATGTCTCGTCGTCCAATTTAAGAAGAGCTTTCTAAAGGAATTAGGATAATTCTGAAGAAAGGATTACTGGGAGAGACGTCTCAGAGCGACAACTGATGCCAATGCAGTCCCTCTGACCGGGAGGTCCTAGGTTCGAGTGTCGACGGTGGTTGGGTTTTCGACACTAGCTTCATGGCTAGGTCGAATTCAGTTAGGGCCTGGAAGAGAATTCTAGGGGCGTAAAATTCCTACGCTTGTGTAATTTCTGTCCAAGAGAGCGAAAATATTATTCGCTTCTACATTTTCAATGTTTTTGCCGATTCCATTTTTCTTAGAATAAACAAAGCATGCAATGCATCTGGTCCCAAATCATACTATACATCTTTTGCGGATCAGGGATGGATAATCTGAGAGTGATTCACGTCTAATAACCTATTTCAGTCAAAGGAGACACTATTTATAACGTTGTGGAATTCTGACTCCTACCCCATGAATACGAGTGGCTTTTTTATTAGTTCTCCATTTCTCCCAGCTAACGTGACGATGAAAACAACTATTTTCTTAATCTGAAGAAGAAACCATACTTCTTGATTTCTTGTGGGTGATCTGGGCTGTCCGGGTGACGCCGCGTCGAAGGCTGGCCAGCCTTCGACGCGGCGTCACCCGGACAGCCCAGATCACCCACATGACTTTGGTCGCGGAAGCCTACGACTTCATTCTTGATTTCTTATTTACCCTCTTTTTGTTTTCATTTTAGCAGTCGTATTGCTAATCCTTTATGAATTAACATCATTTTAACCAATGCTCAAATAAATAAAAAAGGGAAAAAAGAAAAAAAATGTTTGATAGCTTAAATTATTTTGGCTCACTTGTTACTTCCCTTGAAGGTAATACGAGTAGCGAAAGTATCAAGGGTTCTCAAAACAAAATCACATTGGTTCAACTCTGCCTTCTCATTAGTCTTTTCAATTGGTTTTAGAATTGAGCACTTCAAAGTCCTTGCTGTTCTCTCTGATCGCGCCCAACACAAAACACTGCTTTGCATTTCTCACATTTGGTGTTCAATTTTATGCAAACGCTCATTATCATCGAGTTCCTTGAACACACACAAATATGAATTCAATCATGGCCAACAGCAAAATGTTCCGTAAATATTTACTCTATTTGGATGCGTTACATTATGAATAAATTAAATGAATGTTCGGAGATCCTAGCTCGTGGCAGCAATCGGAGCAGCGAAAAAAACACTCCATCGAGCAACAGTCAATTAATTATATCATCCATACACAAAAAAACGCCGATAGCTTGTTTTAATACACTTCGAAAATTGTTTATGCCAAACTGCAGCGCGGAGCTGATCTGTATTTTTAGCTCGTTTTAACAAAAGCGCAAAGTTTATAAACCATTAAACGGACACATTTATATACGAGCCCGCGCATTTTCTAATTGACTGGTAATTGAATTTAATGGGCGTATCGCGCTCAATTTGACGCGGTATTTACGGCCGTCTAATTGAAAGGTTTTACCTGCGACCGGTGACTGACGGGTGAGCGGGGAAAGACGGGACCTCGCCGATGGGACTTGGGCATGGTGATATTCAAAGCCGCGGTCACTATGGCACGCTCGTTTGCGATCGTAACCCTTGTTCTTTTACCTCAGTTCCTCTTGCAAATGTTTTGGAGAAGATCATTAGCACAAGAGAAAAAAGTAGTTGATTTCTGTGAAAAATGCAGCAATTTTGTGCGTCATGGGCGTTATGTGAATATTCTTTTCTTCTTCATATTTCTGAGGGAGATAGAAGAAACTGGTAAATTTGTCTTTGAGAAGATTTATCCATTATTCACGCTCATATCGTCGTCCTGTTTTGCTGTTGCGTAATAAAAAGAAGTTTTTTGCATAGTCCATCGTAAAGCAATATGTACGGTAGAAGCAACCACTTAACCTGTTTCTTAAAAAGTGTTAAACACGATTTGAACGTTTTTAAGTCTGAGATAATGAAAGCAGTTCAGAGCTGCGTCTGCGGAGTGAATTACTAACGCTAAATTCCTATAATGACACATACTCTTTCTTGCATTTATTCTAGAGCTGCCTACCAACATGATGTTGCATCATTGGTACATAGAGGTATGAGGGGCCTACCGCCACAGTTAGGAACAAATTATATTTATACGGATCACTTTACTTGGATCGTTCACGATACAAGTTACGGAGAATTCTAGCGTAGTATCGTTTTCCGATACATGTCTACCGTGACATTACAGTTTACGCATGATAAAGGCTCAAAACTTGGCCTGTTGCGTATTGTACAATGCAGTGCTTCACTCTGTGCAAACCTTTTCGCAATCGCCGAACAATCAGTCACGCAGAGACAACCCTGTGTGTGACTGTCTTCGCCCAGCAGCGCTCCGTCGAAGATGCAATACGGTTTAGAAGGTTCAATAGATGCCATTCCAGTGCATATGACCCCGAGGTCCTAGGGTTTGCGTTCCGACAGATGCAGGATTTTCGATGCTAGCTAGCTAGATAGGTCAAATTTAGCCACTGATTGGAGGATAACTCTAGCAGCCGGGTGCTTCGGTCGGCTGTTTGCCGTGATTTCTCTATTCAACGTCACGCTATCGCCGGAGCCGACTAAAGACCGCGCGCGATCTCTCCTTCTTCGTTTTTCTATCCTGAGTCCTTTCTTTCATATACACTGTAATGCACTAAGCTACCATACAGGTCGGGAGACCATTCGGGAGCTTAAGAGCTTCTCCCCGGCTGGGGTGCTGCCCACCAGGTGGGAGATACCTGGTCGAGGGAAAAACCGCAAGCCGACGGGATGGTCACTGCTAGATCTCGCCAAGAGTAAAAAATGTTTGATAGCTTAAATTAGTTTTTTACTTGTTACTTCCTTTAACTCCAGTGGGGGAAGATCATCTCTCACGATATAAAATAAACATGCACTACATTTTTGGGCCTAATGACCTTATCAGTTGATGCGACCGGACACAACAGTTAATCGAAGATGTAAGACGGTGACCGGCAGGGAGGGCGAAGTGCTGATGTCTTTTGCCGAGAAGATATATTGTGATAGTGGGAGCAGTGCAGTATAGAGTGGTAAATTCACTGCCAAAAAAATACTAACTTAAATTAAATATCGCCCTTATAGAAAACCGTCAATGAATAGTGGATGGTTAAATCAAAATAGTAGAGCTAAACGTTACTGGTCAAGTAACGAAACAGCCGAGTCGATATGGGTAACACTATTACTACTTTCTGGGAAGAAACGACAGCGTTCAACAAACTGAACTCTGTTTAACAGTGATCTTTCGCATTTGAGCAAGAGTCAATAAGTGGAAAATACAAAATAATCAGACAACTAGTTATTGATGTCGTTGTGAACAATAAAACGGCAAAGCAACTCAGAGTCTAAAATCTCTTCGCATTACTAATGTTTACCAAATACAACCCAGTATTATGGCGTGGTAAATTACCATTAGTAACATTGTAATTATCAAAGGCACTTGAATTTTTAAATCTGGTAATCAAAGTCAGTTATTCGAATTTAAGCCCTGTAACACTCGAAACAGCAATCACCACCTGCAATAAGAATATTTCCCTCAAAAAATTTATTCGTTTCGCTTATCACACCCACGCACTTTTACATTCATATCGTGTAGTTACGATACTTGTCGGACTAAATTCACCTATGCTAGTAACTGTGCTGTAATCCCACCTTTTTCTTAAGACTATAAAATATTTTATAATCTGAGACCCACCTCTAAGTAACATTATTTATGATCATCAATAAGTTTATTACGATCATCAATAACAATAGTTTTATGTCGATAATAGTAGTTCGCAATTTCTATCTATTTTTCACTGCATGTTTAGAGTGGCACTGCCATTAAAAAATTAAATAAAAATCATCGTAGGCGCAAAGCACGCATGTACTTTGGAAGGCCATTTCAATCTCTTCGTTACATCGAACTCTTCCGCCTCCGATCCCTCAGCCTGTGTTCAATCGTACATTCGTAGCTGTGCGTTGCTCTTGGCATATTCCCTGTTGCGGTTTGACTTTCCTTCTTTGTTCTGCTCATCTCGCAGACTCTGCATCGCTCGCAGTTCATCACAGCAGCACCGACACTCGATATACGTGCGCTGCCTCCGCATAAATGTCGTGGGCGTCGGCAATATGGCTGTGTGATATTAGCGAGTACGACGATGTGGGTGACTTCAGGGTAGAAATGGTAATGAACGGTCTGGAAAAGTATTGGCATGAAGTTGCAAAATATTCACATACATGTAATAAAAACGGCGAGGAAGTCTTCTATATAATACGGTCGCCTTTAATAAATTTTCTTGCCTACAACATATTCCCTTTTTTCGATAATTTAAACTAAAATAATATAAATAGATAAGAAAGGAACGGTATAATTGGTATATTCAAATTTTCTTCAATAATCCATTTGATCATTCACTAGAATTATTATCGTTTTATAGGGTAAGTGTGCATATTTGATAGTGCCAATTCAGTAGTGCTACACTCTTATTTACAAAACATTAAAGTAATACATTTGCATTATGAGAAATTATATTTTAAAAATTGAATCATTACATAGATTTTCCGACGTGGATTGAACATTTGAAAAGAACATTTTTGTGTTTGAGAACAATAGAGGTCATCGTACAAGATATACTTTCACACCAAAAGTGACAGAAACTGTGGCGCTGTGTGTGTGTGTGTGTGTGTGTGTGTGTGTGTGGCGCTGAGTGTGTGTGTGTGTGTGGCGCTAAGCGTGTGTGTGTGTGGCGCTGAGTGTGTGTGTGTGTGTGTGGCGCTGAGCGTGTGTGTGTGTGTGTGGGGCGCTGAGTGTGTGTGCGTGTGCGTGGCGCTGAGTGTGTGTGTGCAAGTACAGGTACAGGCAACAGCAAACGGTGGCAGCAGTGTATGTGGTGGTGTTGGTGGCGATGTCGGCGGCGGAGGCAGCGGGGGCGGCGGAAACGATGTGGGCGTGGCGGCACGCGTGGCAGCCGCTGCGTTGCCGGGTGGGTGGCAGAGCGGAGGCGGGCGCTGTGATCGCCAATGCGTGAATACGCGGCGCTTTCCGGGGTCGGCGCCGCGCCGTGCAGAACCGCGTAGCCTTGCGTCGCGCAGCGGCGTCTGTGCTGGCTCCGCCCCCCCCCCGCCCCCGCGCTCTCCGCCGCGTCGACCGCCTGAATAATTCAGCGGCGCCTGTGCGGGTACCTGCTCGCGCCGGGAGACGAACCGTGACCCGCGTGCACGTCACGCGCCGGGACGCTGCCGCCTCCGCGCTCCCCCAGCCTCTCGCGTAGGGGCCCGGGCACCGAGTTTTGTGCGCGATAAGTTGGCGGAGGTAATGAGCAGCCGACGCTGAGGACCCTCTTTCCTGGACGTCGAGTTGTGGTTGCTTTTCCGTATGGGGTGAGACCATGTTTTGACAATCAGATGTATTAGCCGGCTTGAACACGTGTTACGGAATGAATAACCCACGTAGTACGGGAATGATTGTGTATTCAGAGATGTTCCAAAGAGTTGTATTTGTTTATGTAGTTGGGCTTAGCACTCATATTGCCATTTGGCAAGGCCTATTTGACTGTCTTTGCTCACGCATTTCCAAGTCGACGGCGAAGCTCCGATCGTTCGACTCCGCCATTGACATACAACAGAATAGAGTCCAGCCAAAGAGCAATTTTCACATCACCAAAATACAGATAGAGCTTATCTCGGTTCACCTTCCTCGCATAACTAGTATTAAAGCTCGCATTTCTTCCTTTAAATGCGAATTCCACGTATTGTATTTATGTTCGTACATACACGTGGGCTGTTTGTCAGAAATCTTTTTCATAATAAAGTAAAATGATGTAACCATACCAATTATACCGTACGAGGGATAGTGTTATTTCAACATTTTCTCATACCTGCACATATTTATTTAAGCCACAATTCTAAAATTTTTTGATTTATATGATCTGTTTAATGCGTGAACTTTTTCTTACTCATTTTTATATTTAATTTAAATTGCGAATGTTAACTAGAGAATAAGCGCATTAACGTAAAAAAACTTTCTAGTACACAAGTGTTTTTTTTGTGTCTCCCATAATTCAGTTGAAGAAAAAATAAATTTTTCCTAATGTTTTAATTGTAATCAATTTATTGAATGATAACATTTAATATGATTAGCTCTTAAAACTGTACTAGCGTACTACAATTTTTACAATAATATTGCCACTAAAATCCTTAATTCAATATCGCGTTCAATTTGCGGTGAAATGTTGAAAAAATGAAGTGTTTCTTTTTTTTTTAATAAGAGTTGCTGTGGATCACAGAATCAAACATGTGAGTTGAATATGACCATTAATGAAGTTGTTATTATTATTATTATTATTATTAGTCATTGTGGTGATTCATTATTTTCTATAATTCCATTTACAGAACTTGAAAATATATAAGAAAAAATATTATCAATTCAAGGAAGAAATCTGATTTTTTATTTAAACGTATAAATCTAAATAAAAATTTCTAACAAAAGTATGTAATGTTGTCTGCACCTTAATTTTACCATTTTCATACAATTACAATTTGCACGCAGCCTGCTACCCTACGACGGGAGCCTCCTTTCATTAAAAACGTCAGCGTTAGGCAGCCTCGGGACACTTTATCTGTCAACCACCACTCTACAGCACCACAGATGGTGTTAATGGGAGAGTGAATTAACACTGTTCCATCGAAAACAGCCATCCCCTTTATTTGGGACGAAAGGTGCAACAATGACAACGTAGCAGAACGGCGAATGAGCGCGAGACAGTGATGTGGGCGTACAGGAGTAACGAGGACGAGTGACAAGAGTCGTGGGTGAAAGATGACGGGAGGGGTTGGTTGGTGATTCCGGACGCGTTAACTACTGAGGTCTTTAGTCCCGTAAGTGTAGTGCATCCCCCTCGGGAGGTGGTGGTGATCTTCCCTCGCTGGAGGATCCGGCGACGACCTACCGTCGGTTAGCGGTGTTCTCCCACCAAGGAATCTCCCAAAAGTGGTGCCGAAAAGCTTGCCACTGCTCCAACCTAGAACCTGCCGAGGCTCTGCAGTGATATCATTTGATGCACTGAACCACTACTCCCGGTACGGGAGAGAGAAGTAAGGCAAGGGCGGTGGGGTGAGGGGGGGGGAGCAATAGATGAAGCGCGACCGCGACGCGAGGGGCGCTGGGCGACGGATGGTGGCGGAGGGCATTAAGCAAGGGAGATTACGAGATGAGGCGCGTAGGGTAGGAGCAAGGAATGAGGCGTGAGTGATGATGGGTCGAAGTGGGTGCAGTTGGCCAGTGGCTCGGGGCGATGCAATAGGGGAGGGGATGTGGCGGGTGACGAGATAGCAGGGCTGAGAGGCCAGTTTCGCCAGGAGAGGACAACAGAGGGCAAGAAGCGTGGTACAACTGGCGAGAGGCTAGTTTCGCACAGTGAGCATATATTGATTGATTGATTGTTTCCGGGCTCGTCAACTGCTACTGATCCCTTAGTGAAGTGAATGTTTTAATCTTATATATGTGGAGATGTGTGTTTTTCCCCGCTGGATGGTGAGATCCGGCGCTGACCTACCAACACGGTAGCTTGCGGGTTTTTTCTCCAGGTATCTCCCCAGGAGGGGACCGCCCCTTCCAGAACAAGATCTAATCTTCCGACTGGTCACCCCACATGTGAGGAAGTGCAGTGCAAGTAAGTGTAAGAGTGTTTATAAGAGATAAGGATAGAACAAGGGAAAGGAAGGAAAGATCGCAAGCGGTCCGTGACATGAGAGCTTGATCTGGTATTGATCGGAGAGACCACGGAAAACTACCGATCAGAGCAGCCGGCCGCTAGAAATCTCCTCCAGATCAGAGCAGATGACCGCAGAATTTGAACTAGCTATGTACTACATTGCTAGTGTTGAATACACCGTCGCGACATGAACCCTACAACCACCAGGTCAGAGTTGCTGCAGAGACAGCGGCAATTTCGCCTCTGACGCAGCCAGTCGCAGTGCGAGGAGGGCAATAGGCAAGGAGCGGTTGATGAAATGCGAGAGGCAAGCCACGCGAAAGGAAGAGGCTAGAAGGCAAGTGACGAGGGATGTGACAGAGGGCAATTGGCAAGTAGCGAGGAGCGTTTCGCCAAGGGAGAAGGCAACACGCCGAGCATGAAGGACAAAGTGCCGAAGGGCGTGAGGCGACAGTCGAGGGACGAAGGGCGAGAGGTAAATTTTGCAAAGAGGAGGGAGCGGTAGACGAGAGGCGAGGGTGGGAAGTGGAGGGTGAGTTACGCGAAGAGAGAGGAGCGAAATGAAAGGGGTGACGGCGTGGGCGTGGAGAGGGCGAGGGCGAGGGGTGAGTGGCGAGTTTTGCGATGGGAGAGCTGCTCCTCAGAGGGGTATAGCCCGCCCCGCCCCGCCCCGCCCCGCCCCGCGGCGAGGCGAGGCGATATTGCAGTTGTGGTTCGCCTAAGCAGAAAGCAATTTGGCTTAAAAATTCATGGCCCTAGAGGCGAGCCCGCACCCCAAGGCATGCGTAGATTCCGGCGCTGTGCAATGTTTATGACGCGTGGCTCGAGATTGCCGTGCCTCGTCGTGAAGTTATGACTCAGTCGTGGGATAATGAGCTGATACATTCACGTTTGATAGCCCGGTAACGTTCCCATAAAGGTTCGCCCGGAAAGGTGGCCCTTGAAAATTTCAGGTTGAGATGAGCTGTACGTTACCCGGTTTATGTGAAGTAGATGGTTTTCTTCGTGTCGGAAGACGAGAATTTTGAAACTTGTATTATACTGGTAAGGAGATTAAGTAAGCTGCTCATGAACTAGTAAAAGAAGACGTTCAATACGGAGCATTAAATTCCTTAAGGAAATTCTAACATAATTTAATTTTTTACCGATTAATTACCTATAATTATATCAGATGTATTTTCCCGAACGCTTTAAGATTATTTGGTTTTGCACAATTTTAGACGTTGAAAACAGAAGTTGTGCTTGTTTTTAACATAGATTAGTGAGTATTGAAGGTAATATATTTAAATTTTACTATTTATCATTTTAAAATGATAAATAATTTATTAATTCACAAAGAAAATTCTTGTAGAGTATACCTCTGTTTTTCATTGATCTTGAAGTTTGGTAGGGATATTACCTGCAAAGTGCAATTTTATAAGTATTCAAAAAATATAATAGATATTGAAAAAATATCTTGGACTTGAAACGTAGATCTGACATATAAATTTTAAAATCAGATGTTCGGTGTAAAAATAAACAAAGGGAAGCAAAATAATTTCAATTTCAGAATTTTATTCTAATAAGCTTTTCTGTAACAGGTAAAGTAGTAAGCATTAATGAACACTGAAAATTTATAATATTTGTCGAATGTTTACTAGTATTATCATATTTACCTTTCTTGATATGAACGTAGGAGCAAAGCTTTAAATGGATGTGCTATCTGTTGTGTGTACTTAGCAGTACCTTGTAGCATGTTATTCGTATGCACGTACTATCTCCATGTACAAAGGGGACCGTCGTTGAGCCTTTTGATTGAATACAACCTACGCATGCAGGACATGTTCAAAGAGAGGCGCCTCAAAGCACAAGCTAGCCAACGGGAGTGCTGTTGCAGTGATCATTGAGAAAGGCCCGTTTGCGGTATGTTCATAGTAACTTACGGCTGCTCTTTGTCTATCCAAAACAGAGACTGAGCAACTTGCTGTCTCGGGAATGTTAGCCCATTTGCTCAGTGTAATCTCGCTGACGTAATGCTAACTGGTCACTGAGAATCAAGTACCGGGCAACGTGAGGCCATTGTGTAACTTGCAGTTTGTCAGTGTCGCAAAGGGAATTCAATTCTCTAGCGCGATAGTTCCTAGAACTCCGAAGCAGAGTTTAGGTTTCAAATTGTTAATGCATTGTTCCCAATTCATAAAGAATCAAATATATTAAGAAATATAAAATGTCAAATTATGTTTAAAAGTAAGTTTGTCAGTTCTGTACTTGTAACGCTTGTGTTGAAAAACAAGCTTTCTTTATTATAGAAGTTAAATTTGTTCGTGTAATTGTTTAGCCCACCACATATGAGGAATAGCGAGTACTTAGAAGTATTCGGTCGTACGTTTGAAAAGCATTTGCAATTTATCATACGGTCTTTCACCTGGTATTTCCATTATAATACAATTAGTGCCATATTGTATACAAATGTGGATAATTATGTTTGTAGTAAAACGTGTGTATACTTACTGTTTCCCTCAAATAAACAATCTACAAATGTAGTTCCCCGCAATGCTCAGATATTAGATTTTTCAATCTTCTGAACAAGAGTTCTATACATTTTTGCCTCATCCCTATTTCTATTTAGAGCATCCCTGAACCCCACGGCCCAGCCCCGCCTTGATTTGTCTTACCGTGCTTCCATCCCCAAACGCCTAGTCTATTCACTCATTTAGTAACTAAAAAATAAAGAAATCTGCACTCATATAAAAAATGAAACACCTTTACTTACGTGGATGGTTTTCGTGAAGTTTTATGTATCATACCAATACAATAAAGTACTCTTCTCTACAAAAAACATCCAATCTATCTCAGTTTTAGCATGAAAATAAATATTTACATCTTAATGTTTCGTCATTCTTTACCCTAAAAATTGTTACTGGTACACTTACTGTATTTACTTCTAGATTAATATACAACTTACCTTCACAAACATCATATAAGTGAAGAAAAACTGACGTGCGAAATTTTAAAACAGTTCTCATAAAGCAATTAAATGTAAAATAACAACCACTCACCAGTGGTAATATACATATTCAATAGTTGTTTCAATATAATTTGTAGTAATACTCTTCATATATAATGAATATCACAAGGCAGCAACATTGAGAGTTACAATACTTTTCGGTTCACTAGTTTCACGCTTTATTTTTAACAATGGATACACTGCCAATGCTCAAAAATATTTTTTCTTTCGATAAAAGAGCACATAGGGTGGGGGTAATTATTCAATCCCAACTACGCTACGTTTGATTCTTTATTGGTCAAAGAATTAGGTTCGATGCAGAGGTACTTTTCCTTTGAGAACGATACCATTGCAAATAACTGCACTTTTATAATAGTTAATAGTTAAATGAAAATTGATAAAACAAAGCATAATTATAAGAAAATAAATAATAAAATATTAAATTACTGGTTTATTTATATTAAGCTATCGGGTATAAATTATATGATAAAAGGTTGAACTTTTGAGAAACTGTAGAGTATTTACAGGGCTACAATTGGAATTTATCCCTTTTTCTGATCTGTGTCAGAACATGAGATATTCTTAAAAAGCGCGGGAAAAAGTATTTTTTACTATTTTCTCCTGCTTTTGTGTTGATTGAAAGGATCGATTTGGGATACAAATACCTGAAAAATTCTGGAAACATCTTTGTCATCTATTCAAAATTATAATAATTTTTAAAGTCAACATTCATACGCGTAATGAGGTTAAAAAATTAAACTTATATATGAAGCTAAAAAAACGATTTTACATTTGTACAAAATATTTTGGGTAAATTGATGTAAATCTGACAAAAACTTATTTTTTACACTTCAAATACAATAAAAAATATCCCCTTTGCTTACTTTTGCTTATCATATTCATCTACTCCCTTTAATGATGAAATACACGGAACCGCATTATATATTTTACATGCTATTGCGTGTTGACATCTTATTCACAACTCTGGAGGAATACTCAAGGCTGACACCAATTTCTGCAATATGTTTCTCGCACCTGAACATGAAAGTGCGGTATTGAGTGTCTAACGTTCATAAATCAAAACATCTTACACATTACGAATGCAGCTCTTTATATTTTGAAGTACGGCGAATCCCACAGGGCAGCAACATCGTAAGCTACTTGCATGATTTGCTTACTTTGGGATCGCGCCCTGCAAGGGGCGACGCACGTGGGCGGGTGCGGTGCGGGAGCGCCGTGAGGGTGGGGGCGCGGCGCCCATTAAGGCCGAGAGGCAAGCGAGGGGCTGGCTGTTTAGTTGCGAGGCCTCCGCGGGTGGGTGGGGGAGATGCTCCAGAGGGTGGTCGACTATAGCTGGGCCGAATTCAGCCGTTACCGTGAGGAGAATTCTAGCGGCCTGCTGCTCTGATCGGTAGTTTTCCGTGCGTTCTCGGATCAACTCCAGGCGGATGACCGCGCTGACCTGACAAACGGGCTACGGACGGCGCGCGATCTCTCTCTCCTCACCCCTTACACGCACGCTTACGTGCACTTGTCGGGGGATTGGATCTTGTTCCGGCGGGGACGGTCTTCCGCTTCCCGAGAGATACCTCGGGAGGGGAGAGTCAGCAAGCCGGCGTGTAAATGGGCGCGGGATCTCAACGTCTAGCGGAGGAGGAACACCACCACCTCGAAAATTGAACATGAGGAACACCACCACCACGTTGAAATCCTGCAATACACTTACGGGAATAATGTCCGTAGCCATTGACCCACCCTGAAGCACGAAATAGTCAATCCAGATCGGGTCTACGGGAGCCCTACTTGTAAATGAAGATTTTAAATACTTTAAAACTATTATGAAATGTCTTTAAACGAATACTATTAAAAAATTATGAAAATGTATTAACAAGTGAGGGCGGCGGGTGGGAGGTAGCATCGGGGTGTCGCGGGCGATTCGGCCGGCCGCCCAGCGCCCGTGCATTGCGGGCTCGCATTCGGGCCACGAGGCGCGCAGGTGACGGGCACGCTTTGCTCTCTGCATAATGCAGCGGCGGCGGCGGCGCAGACGGTGGCGGCTGTGGCAGTTGCGGGTGTTGCGGCGAGTGCAGGGTCAGAGGTGACTGTGATGAAGGGATTTCAGTCACCTTCCTGTGAATGCTGTCTGAACGGGGTTTTTGACGAAGCAGAAATCCTCAACTTCCTCATTTAAAGCGCATTGAAAGTAACTTCGCTAATATAAAGCACAGGGAGCTTAGTCTAATCTTTCTTCTCACACTAACTTTTGGTATTTGACGTTCTCTGCAGTGAAACAAGATTTTACCTTTTCAAATTGTTATCTTCTAAACATGGAGCTAATTTCGAAGCATGCAGATTTCGCCAATTTTCTGCTGTACTCTTTAGAATGAGCTAGAGTATATGGCTTGTAGGAATGGGTAAATTTGAGATATTTGTATTTTGCAATCGAAAACAAAAGTAATACAAACTGTTCTTGATTTACTGCGTATTCTACTTCATATTCAGGTGAACTGTCGCAGTGTAAAAAATAAAGAAATAGAATTTTGGAATTTAGTCGATGCTTGTGATCC
>BOPP01000175.1:2716275-2758369 GCA_017312745.1 Gryllus bimaculatus | reverse complement strand
TGCTGTGTAATAGGAACTGAATCTTGGCTATAGGAAGAGATAGCTAACGGAGTTTTTCGTCCAAATTACAGGTCGTTTAGGAGAGATAGAAATACTAGAGGTGGGGGATATTCTTTGTGTTAAGATACAATAGATGTGAAGAGAAATTGGGTCAGTGAAGCAATTGAGATGATGGGGATAGAAATTAGTAATTCAGGAATTGTTAGAAATTATAGCTTGCCTATAGGCCACCAATGAAAATTACACGATTTGAAGCAATTTCTGACAAAATAGAAAAACACCGATATACATCCATATAGTAATTGCTGGTGATTTAAATATTCCAGACGCAAATTGGAAAGGCGCTGTGAGCGAAGCGAAAGTACAAACAGTCCGTGAACAGACTCGTCTGGGAGGGGGATTAGCAAGGTAGGTAGTGTTCTGCCACCAGGTTCTATACCTACTTGCAGAAATAATAAATCTATCTATCTATCTATATTTACGACAAAGTTCATGCTAGTTCTTTTAATGTTGTAATATTTAAGTAGGCTCAATTAGTACGGAGTAAAACCTTACTAATTCGAATCAATTGAAAAGGATCTCTTCTGCATTTTTAATTCGTCTATATTTTGGAAATGAACAAGTAAAAGTGACGGTAGATTTTTTTAACGTAGTTATTCATAATTCATTTTCATGGTTAAAGAAAATAATATATTATAACTATTAATATAAAATGTAATTAATGTAAATAAATAATGTTACGCTCTCAATTGTTTTCATAAGTAATATTCGCTCCTTGCGATTTTTCCGAAGTCGAATCCTGATTATGGGCAGTCCGGATTTTTGGTAACCGAATTTTTGATTCCCAACAATATAAGAATTATTGCACTATGTAATACATTTTAAATCCTTTAGAGCGTGACAGAGGGGTTGGCTTTGTGGAAAATGAAGTCCAACATTAGTGTTGTGGATAGTGGGGGCAGCGACTGCGGACGGTGGCGATGGTTGTAAGTGTCAATGTTGGAGAGACAGTGCTGATAGGCAGGGGGTCTAACGACAGGGGGTGAGCAACAGGAATGCCATTGGTGGTGGCTGTGCCGGTAGTAATGGTGATGAAGGCCAAGAAAATGAGTGTCGCCGTCTGCAGTAGCGGTAGGATTGGCGATTGGCATTTGCTTTGGTCGCAGGGTGGGACATGGTGTTAGTGGGAGAAGGGGTAACATCGGAATGATCAGTTGTTGAAACTGGTAGCAATAGCAGTTCGGTGGCAATGACAGTGACAATGACAAGGCTGCGATAGTTGTGCCGGGGCAGGGGGAGTGATTAGTTGTGAGGTGATGGTTGCTATAGCGACAGAGCCGACAGCATCGCCACAAACTTTGGAAAATGTTGGAAACACACTGCAAAATGTTCGGCCATTCTTCAAAATGTGAAAAAAAACTCTGTTCTTGTTGGTTCCTAATGCAAGTGCATTACCTTTACGCAATTCGTACAAACGGGTGTCAAAGAGGCATATTGTATTTTCAACAGAAACTGTAGTTATGAAGCGTGTAACCTTGATATTTTACTTCCTGGCATAATACTTACATAGTATAGAGAAAGTATTAAATGCCACGAAAATTACGTACGTTTCTATTCGTTGTTGCATTTCTGAATGATGTGATTTAAATGATTTCATATGAAGTTTTTCGAAAACTTTTCGATGAAAATGTGCTCAAATGTGCACATTTTCAGAAACGTATAAACGGTATTTTTTTCAAAAACGGTTCAAAAGTTTTCAAATAAAAATTTGCATAGCGCCAAGGTTTACTCTTTTATATAGAATGTTTTTAAGGTAGTATATCAATTTAACTAATAGATTACCGAAAAACTGAGAAAATAGTTTATTATTGCTGATATGTAGTTTTAGAAGGGAATGGGGCAAAATCGAAAGGACATTTTCTACCGTCTGTGGTTGTCTTCTTTGAAACATCGGTCACTGAGTCAAATTCTGCTTGGAAGAATTGAATCGGTACAAACAAAAAGGTTGGATGTCAAATTTTGCCGATTTTGAGATAAGGGTGGGAAACTGTTCTTAAGTTATAAGTTCAAACATATTACATAAAAAATGTAATAGTTTTAGTCCTTTAATACAAATATTGATGCGAAAATATCGATTGAGTTTTCATTGAAGAGCCCGAAATTGAAATACGTTTGTTTAAATCAATGCACATGAGTATCATTAGATATAGCAATATATTAATTAATCAACAACCTCAAACCAGAAGTAAAATTATAATGAAAGAGATGGACTTTAGAGGCGCCCCCTTTTAATGCATGTCACTTTTTGAATCTGGGTCTTGCAAAAGCGTTAAAGATACGAACGTTCAAAGGTAACTTTATTTTCATTGAAGTATGGATAATGATTCATTATATTTTCTTGCATTCAATATGATCTTCGTAACTTATGTACAGAATTATCTCAATGATGTACATTTATACTATCAGAGCAAAATGACCTAGCAAGTGAATTTAATTGTTTTAGTGACTGCTTCACTTACATGCTTCCAGAGAATTAATTTATCCAATCTCAGCTGACTACCAACAAGAACTTTTGCCGTTAGTTTAATTCATTATACGTAAACTTATTTTTATTTTATTATTAAAAAAATATTTATTTTGAATATTGTTTAATTTAGTGAAAAAAGAAACAAACTATGAGTGTTATGAGAAAACAATTAGTAAAGTAGTATGACCGGGCAAAACTTGAAGTGCAGAAATTACAAAATAAATAATTCAGTGTTTGAAAGCGAGAAAGCGTTTGAAAAATTAGCAGGTGGATCTGCTGCAAAAAGAACTGAACTTTAAGCACAAGTTTCAAGTAAAGAGATGACATAATTTGGATGACTCGGTAATTGATTCTTACTTTTAAGGTTGATCATTTAATAAATGTTCTTTTATATGATGGAAAGTTTCAATTTATTATTTCCATTTCAATTTATTATTATTCCAAGACGCAGTGTTATTATATTCCGTAAATAACTTATATATTAAAATCATAATATCTGATTTTCGAATTATTACCTTATTTAATAACTTTATTAATGTGTTTGTACGCGAAATAGTCAAACGAAATTACACTCCCACATTTGCAATTATTGGTTAATTCACTCGGAATGTGGATTTCTCAATAAATTCGAATGTCGTTATGATTACTTATGAAACACAGGAGTCTTCACTTTCCTTTACACCATACGGTAGGAAGTGAACAAAATGACCTTTACCTCTGTGTCTCTGGGGAAGAAACGTGGTTCACAAGTCGCATCACACTTGGCAACGCCAGTTCTCCTGCCCTCGCCCGACTCGGTTCTCGCGGGAGGTCCCTTTCCGCCGTCCCACCGCCCCCGCTGCCGTCCCCGCCCCCAGCTTCCCTACCGCCCCGCCTCCGCCCCCCCTCCCGCCCGCTCACCCGGGCGCAGCTCGCGGCGCGGCGGCCTGGCGGAAGAGATTACAGTAATCGAATCACAGTGCAGCTATCTGGCGGACACTTCATGCATCGCCTTTTATCTCGACCCCATTCTTTAACGAGGCGGCCAGGCGGAGCCGCGAGCAAGAAAGGAAAAAAGGAAGAAGGCGGAGTTGGCGCCTCTCTGCCGCTGGAGGGCGCCCTCGCTGGAGAACGGCTCTTGGCGGCCAGTGGACGCCAGTGGAGAGGCCTCGGCTTGCAAGGTGAAGGGGTTGTGGTTTCCCTCTGCCCTTCTGGACACCCCATCATGGAGATTTTTTTGTTTCATTTCGCCAACAATTCCAACTTAAGCGTTGACTTGACTTCCGCGTATTCGAAGAACTACTGCGATATTTCAATTCTGGTGGGTGATAGGGGTTCTCAACTAGCAATGTATGGTGGGAATGTAGTCTGGTTTGCTGACTGCTTCTGAACACTTTCCATACAGATTTGTTTTTCTGTTCGCCTATTGAAGTCTTAACATTAATTTTGTGTTTTCGAAGTATGAATACAACTGGACGTGTTGGGGACAAGGCATTGGGTTGACACCCGTCTCTGAGAATTTGGACATTTGGACTTTCGACAAACAAGCGCAATTGAAGTCTTTACGTGATTATTTTACTTGCGTAACAACGCTCCAAAACGTGTTCGCTTGAACGTGGAGTTCTTGAATATTGTGAGTCATACGTCAAGTCATTGCCTTCGGACAGGAAGTTCCCAGACGGTCACCCATCCGCTCTGTCTCAAACTGCTTAACATCCATTACTTCACGGAGCTTCACGGAACTTCTCTTTTTAAGACGTTCGGCTAAAGGAGCAGGCTTGATCTGACTTCAGCTTACTCTAACACTGGTGCCCTTTCAGCACTGAGCTTTTCTGAGCTCTTCTAAGGTGAACTGGCATGCTCCTTCTGACGCTTCTACTTTTTCTTCTTCCTCTAATGGCACTGCAGTCCTCTGCGAGTCTTGTCCTGACGTGCGCACTCACTAAAGAACCAACATCTACTCCTGGACGCATCGGAGAATCCTCTTATCGCAAGGGCGAAAATCGTGTGGTTCATGTTAGCTCGCGGATATTTCCTCATGAAGGCTCTAACTGGTCCTTTTCTCTAGTAAATGGTAGAGGAAACCACACAGAAAAGATCGATCAGAGCAATCGGCTTTAAAAGTACTCTGATCCACGCAGTGGCGGGGTGTCAGTGAACGTTTCAGAGAATTAGAAACTTTCTCTTCGGACATTTGGATCTTTTAATTTGTTCGGGCACGAAATTGTTTTTGTACAAAAATATTTGTAGAAACGTAGAAAAACAAAGTATTTAGCAGGTAATATTGAAAATAAGTAGTGATCTCCCTACAGTAATTCTCTACCGGTAACCAACAGCTATATCCAACATGAAGATTTTCCGGTTCATCTTGGTGGAATGGATGACTTGTTTGTTGTTTAATAGGTTTAGTGGAATTCACATCATTTTAAATTCTTTACTGCCTTTAGGTTCTTCTTTTAGTTTCAATAAAACTTGTCCTTTCCAATGGATTCACTTCGAAAATAAAAATTATATATTTTAGGAATGAACAGGCCCTCGTTTCACGAAAAACAATCAGATTATGCGTGCTTCGGTATTGAAGTTAAAGTGACAGCAAGAAATGTTCTTCCCGACAATGTTTTCTGGGGAACACTTTTCTTCGGGTGAAAGAGACGCAGTACGTGAAATATCCCTCCATCGCTGATGAGTATTGAATGATTTTCGGTGTTTCGTAATAAATTATTCGCTTTCATGACTTTTATAAACCATACATAAAATAATAATAATAATAATAATAATAATAATAATAATAATAATAATAATAATAATAATAATAATATTAATCATCATCATCATCATCGCAGATCAGATGGCCGAGAAAGCAGGTGTGCCATGGGGGTTTCGGACCAGAAGATGGCGGGTTCTAGACCCGCGTCGGGCATGGCTGAATTTGTGTATGTCTGTATGAGTGTATCGTCCTTTCATTCATTATCATCATCATTTCATCTTCCATGCACCCATGGCTAATAACCCTGGGGAATAAAAATCGCACTCAGCTAAATGCTGGTCTCCAATTAAAGTTACATGCACCAGCCACCGCGATAATGATACTGAGCCACGGTAAATGCAGGCTGCATGCTTGCGTGGTCCGAGTCGGCCGATTCGCGAACAAAAAATCATCCATTAACATCCTATCAAGTGAAGGACTTATTTTCGTTGTCAAAGTTGAATGAATCCACCATTATTGTCCTGCACCCTTCCTTCACCTTGATCTTTCTGTTTCATTTTTTCCACAAACTCCCACCTTCACCACATTTTCCGGCAACCTACTTTCGATTTCATTCCCAGCCACCGTTTCTGAAGATTTCGTCTCGCTCCTCCACTTAAAGGCGGTGTGCTCTTTCGGCGCGCTTTGCTCTAAGCTAGCCACCCACGCCTTCCTCTGCCCTTCGGCCCCCCGCTCCCCGCCCCCGCACCATTCTTCCCTTCCGCGCTGCGCTCACCCCCCGGGCCCCGCCCCCTCCGGCCCGCCGACTGTCCCCTCGCCGCCCACCGCAAATGGCGCTCCCGCCTCACGACACGGGGTGCCGCGCCGTGCCGTGCCGCGCTCGCTTTTACGATCGAAAAAGGCTTAATTTCTCTTCCTCGACGCAACTCAAACAACGGCGTTCGGGCAGGTCAACGACCGACGCCCACCCCTCCGCGCTTCCCCGCCCGCCCCTCACGCGCGTCTTTCCCGGCCTCGCCCCGTCCCGTCCCTCCCCGCTGCGTCCCCTGCCTCAGCCTGCGTCGCTCCCATTGACGCCTCGAGAGGCAATTTGCGGGGAGAGAGGCTTCAAAAGCGGCGAGGAACCCGCGCCGCTTCCGGGCAAATGTTTCCACATCGAAGTATGATATTGGCCGCGGGGATAAAAATGTCGCTCACGCGAAAAGTAAGTAAAGATACAGTGGCTGGGAACGTTTAAACTCAAGGAACAAGCTACTACGCGTTCTACGAAAGCAACTGTGTGAACGTGCTGGTATGAAGTTTTGTATCGAAATACGAGTTTAACCCTAGAAACCTCACATAGTTTTCATATTGTTGCAGTTTGAAGAAAATTCAAATGATTCTACTGAACATGTTCACATGAAATATTTAATGTTATTCATGTTCACATTAATTAACACAGATTTTACCTTTTCAAACATTGGTTTTACGTGGACTAACAAAGAAAACTTGGTTTATCAAAGATAATTCAATTTGAATTGTGTTTTCCTCTGAATTTCATTGCTGTTCTCACATGATGAGTAATACGGTCTACAGTGCTGGTACGTATTTCGACGGCTGTCTGAAGAAGCATATTTTTGTGTTGTTCATAATCTGCATTCTCCTTTACATCTTCCCTTACACAGTTAAATTAAAATGTTTGAATAAAAATAACATCTTCTTTTGCATTAAACAAAAAGGATGGGAAAGTGTAAGCAACTTCTAATTATTTTGTGAACATGTATTGAAATTAAAAGTGCTACATTCAAATGTACATATACTTACAAGAGTTCACAGTTCACGCATTGAATTGCATTTTAGCTTTTTTCGTCCTTCCACAAAATTGTTTCAGCAAACCTTGTATCAAAATAATTGCGTCTCTCCGGGCGCCATCGAGTGGTTCGCTTTAGGGCGCGCATGTGTGTAATGGCGATAATTCACAGTTTAGTGCTTTAAGAGCAAACACGGGAACATCACGTAAATTGGTATACGCGGATCAGTGCCTGAAAGACCAGGTGGGAAAATACTAGAGGCACAGGCACGCGTTTGCTCACAAAGTAGTTTTAGCCACTCGCAGGATGAGCAGTATTCACATTTGCAGCATATTGACCGAACTGCTCGCCTTTTCATGAATTCACAGAATTGCAGTGAATGTCATAATTTACAAGTATTACTTTCCTCCTTGAACCACAACGTATTTTATCAATGAATTGTGTTCACAAACAACAGATCTTCAAATAATGCCATGTTAACATTTTCGAAAGTACGAGAATATTTTGTAATTTGGTGTCAAACATAGTCGCCCACTTCCTACGCTTCCTACGCACCTTAATTTAAATTACTCAATTAGGTTTTCTGTCTTAAAACACTATATAAATGTAATAGAGAATACAGTAGATGAATAGTAATGTAGTAAAATATACAGTTTAATGAGACCAATAATCATATTCAGGTTTTTGTTGTAGTGCTCCTCGTTGTTCACTAGTGTAGCATTAGAAAGGTTAATTCAATTAAAACACTATTTAAAACTGTAATTTTAACTTAAACTTTTATTATTGAAAA
The DNA here is from genome assembly GCA_017312745.1 of Gryllus bimaculatus. Lineage (NCBI taxonomy): Eukaryota > Metazoa > Arthropoda > Insecta > Orthoptera > Gryllidae > Gryllus > Gryllus bimaculatus. The sequence goes on along the minus strand of BOPP01000175.1, from coordinate 2,750,576 downwards.
TAAACAGGACAATGTAAAGAAGTGGTATTTATATCAATGCAATATACACCTGTCAAATTTAGTGTATCTTTGAAATAAATACTTCAATTTACTTTGGGGTCAACTTACTTCCATTTTAATCTGATTCTCGTTTTCTTGGATCCATAGAGCAAATGTCGAGATGATCCCTTGTCTTTGCTTCTGAATTTTTAAATGTAGCTTTCATCATCGATGTGAATATCAGACTCGACGCTGCTTTTGTTTTTAAGATTAAATAAAAAGCGTTAAAAACTTGCCATAATTGTTTTATATCTTCAATACACTTTTACATTTAATATACCAATTTTTTTCTGAACAGCATGTATTGCAAACATAGGTTTATATACTTTCTTGGGTATCAATGACGTATAGCGTTGTATTTTGAACAAAACTGTAGTGGACAATATGGCGGCTGGCGCAATCGTATGGCTTCAAAATGCGTCGTTCTTTGCCAGTCTTGTATACGCCTATGGGGACAGCAAACTCATCGGGTCCCGCAGCGTGAACTAGTACAACCTTCCCTCTCATATGCCTCAGATTTACTAGGATCTATCTGATATTTTGACAAAATTATGTTCTGACAAATTTTAACTGTTTTTTTGCATATCTATAACATAAAACATTTTTAATGAGTGTAGTAGAAAACCTTTTACGAGCACGATAGAATTCCATTTGTATTTTGACGCAGTATGTAGTAGTAGTCTAAACATTCAAAATGGTCTCCTGTAAAGTTTGCTGAAAGTCAGCAATAACTCTGTCATTCTCAAGCCTCGTCGTTATAACGAACAGAAATATTCCAAAGGTGATTAACGTCAGAATTCATGGAATAGCTGGAAATTTGGTTCTCAAGTAACATCGCCCTAGTGCGGGCATCGAAAGGGGCATCGTCAGTGATGTTGGCGATGAACAAAGGCGAGCGCGAGGACACGAACGGCCAGCCATGAAAACGACGGGGGCAGGCGACGTTGTTCGACGGGTGGAAGGATTATGGGATCTGCGCGTCACGCTGCTCTCCTCCCCTGCCCCTCCCCTCCCCATTCGGCTGGAACGCCACAGCACAAAAAGAGGGTTAGGCGGCGACCGCAGCGAGCGAAAGATTTCAAATGAGCCGCCGATTTATCGAGGGCTTTTCGGCGCGCGTCGTCGCCGGCGGGCGGGCGGGCGCAGCTGGACCGCGAACGCCTGCGGGCGCCAGCCCTCGCTAATCAATACATTTCGCTCTGTGGAGATGCCCATGCATGCTCATGCGGGGGCGCCTTGAGGATTAGATGCGACGAGGGTTGGCTGGAACGAATTTTGCCGTCTGTTTTCGAATTCCGAAATTTTCCCGCATAACCTTCCTACGTCGAGTTTGTAGCTATTCAACCAAAATATTTCTTGATCGTTTTTCTCGGACGTGCTCAATTATTATTATTATTATTATTATTATTATTATTATTATTATTATTATTATTATTATTAATATTATTAATCAACTAAAATCCCATTAAGGGCAAGGGCCCTTAATTGAAAGAAGTGATAGACCCTGCTACCCCTGAAGTGATAGACTCATGATGGGTGAAAGGACTAGGGTGCTGGTGGGAGGTGACAGGTTGGGTGTTGGGATGTGATAATGTGATTTTTGAACCATCTCAGATTTCGTCTTTTGATCGAGGGAAACCACGAAAATCCCGGCCAGAATGGCCGGCCCGGGGATCGAACTCGGACCTCCCAAATGCGAAATTACTGAACCACTTCACTCGATGCTCCATTACTCCGAAAATGTATTTTTTGAAATTGCGAAGAATTCTGTATTTTGACTAGTAATCTAGGCTCCTCGCAAAGCTACTACTCTAGATAGCACTGTGCCAACAGACTAAATCCCTTGCAAGTTTTGATGGCTCAGAGGAAACATTACCATTGTCTGTGTAGTCACTAACAGGGAGATCCCAGAGTTTGAGTCTTGACACTGGCGAATTTTGGTCAGTAGCGTCATAGCCGCTCTTTGGAGGAGAATTCTAGCGGCCAGTTGTTATGATCGATTTCATGGTTTCTTCAATCAGTGCCAGGTGAAGGTCAGAGAAGTATCTTTCAAACGGCCAAGAATCCGCGCGCCATTTCTTTGGTCATTCTTTTCCCCACATTCGCACACTACCACAAACACGCACTACATTGCCACACATATTGGGAGCGTAGAGCTTGTGTCGACTGGAGCGTTACCCCGCTGAAGGGAGACAGCTGAAAGAGGAAACTTCCGAAAATCAATCTGAAAGTCGCAGGGAGAATGAACGCCACTCTCTCCTAGGACATTCCATGAACAACACGAACGAAAAACGAAAGTACTTGACTCGTCTGTAAACACTAAATATTCAATCAACCAACCAATCAATCAATCAATATGGCTAGTGATTCGAACGGTGCAGTTGCATGGGCGGAGCTTTTTGCCACAAACTCACAGAAAACAGGTTTTTCGTTCAGTCTAATAAAAAAATGTTTTCTTTCTCGTGATGCATATATCACAGCACAGAGCATGAGCGCACGGTTTGCTTACTTTGTAAACAGACTTCATTTAACAGATGTTTGTAAAAAAATTACCCATAAATGAAGTATTTTTTTCGAAAAATATGTTAGAGCAAAGAGGCTAATTATAATTATCACTAATTTACTGTTATTCATTTAATTTATAGTTCACCCCTTAATCAGGTTTTTGTACAATAATGAATATGTATCAAGCTTCTCTACCCACTCCGCGATTGTGACGTAACAATCACGTGAGCTGTTTTCCAAGAGGACACTGGCACAACCAACCTAATCGTTGCAAAGGAAAAGCTTCTTAACAGAAGAAATCAGTTGCCTCTTTGCTACTCGCTCCGAGCAGACGTATTCGCGATGTGATCTGCAAATCTTTCGACTAATTACGAGTCAGTGTTCAATCTGTAACGTGAGTGCAATGTTGGTGCCGTGTGTTTTGTGTGCCGTGTACTATGTGTTTGGTACTTTTGTTTTTAATCTGTCAGTGCAATACGCAAGTGCAACTAATATCTTCTGTACTATCGTTCTTAATCTGTCAGCGTTATCCACGAGTGCAATATTCTATTAAACTACCTGTACTAGTCAGTATGTAATATGTAACGCGAGTGCGATGTTGTTCCCTATTCGCTCAATGTGTTTCACATTAACTTTCGCTAAATAATTTTCTTTCCGGCATGAATATAAGGCAGCAAATGTGTCCGGTACTTTGTATTTAATTTTCCAGTGCTATTTATATTTCTTTTTGAGTGCAATATTCTATTAAATTACCTGATGGTGAAACATATCAGTATTTTGCATCCTAGTTATAAACGGTGATCAAATATGAATTTCCTCTGCTCGTGGTATGCTTGCATGTGGAAACTCATAATAACTATAGTTGCCCGTAACAGCAATTGCAGAACTTTATATTCTCGCGTCAGCAACTCATGCCGTTTAAACAATGCACTGAATAATTCTTAACATGCCCTAATACATGGACACAACGCTATCCAGGTGGTATTTGCCATAATTCCACATTGTTGCAACGTTGGAGTCTCAAAGCCGTGCTACTTGCGCAACTACGTCTCCTGACCATCCACGATGACTGTATTGTTCAGCACCCGTACGTGGGCGTAGGGTCGCGCCCCAACCGCCACTGCAGGCAGTAACAACTCTACGCACAATCTTCAGAGAATTTTTGGAGAGAAAAGAACCTCGACCAATGTGCGATTTGTGAGCTCTCTGAGGAATGTTTGGGGAGGGTCGAAACAAAATTCCACACCAACAGTCCACTCTCTCGACCCAACCGATTCAAAATGTCTCAAGAGATTTTTTGACGACTAAAATATATTTAGAAGACATTGGGGAAGGTTTAACGCGAGTACAGTAAATCATATGTTTATAACGCATAATGGCTCATTAATAGGCCATGACATGATAATAAAATATTATTAACCGGCTGGCTTTATGGGAATAACTAAAGAAAGACAAGAGGGAAGGGCAGCTTCATCCATTGCCAATATTTTAAGCTTTTCTGAATTTTCGCATTTACATTAAAGTTTACAATAATGTGATTAAAAAATATTACAAATATATTATAATTACATCTCGACTGACTGATAAGCGATTCGGGCGTATCAACTACTAAGGTCATTAGTCCCATAAATGCAGTGGGTGTTTGTGTCGCGTGGTGTGGCGGTGATCTCCGCCGCTGACTGACGAGAATTGGCGCTGACTTATTGCGGCCTATTGCTTGACCGGTTGCGGGGATATTCCTCGCCAGGTATCTCTCACCAGCCTGATACAGCTCCATCCGGGACAAGCTCTAAGCTCCCGACTGGTCTCCCAACAAGTGTGTAGTGGAAGTATGTATGTATCTACTTGGCGCGACAGCCCGAATTCGGGCTCAGGCCTACCGGCGACGTCCCTGTCTCGCGGCCGTGGGTTAAGTGGGTGCGTATGGTTGCCCTGTAGACATTCTCACGCAGTATTTCAGTCTTTTCAATCCTAGAAGTGAATTTGCTCATTATCTCACAGCAACATATACTGTGACATTGCAGGGAAAACGCACACTATAGTCTTGGCTCGAAAGGAGTCGAGCACGCTGACCAAGAGCTAGCCACGAGCCCAGTGGATATAAGCGTGAATGAAAATAAGGGGTGAGGGTAGGTGAAGAAGGGGAAGGAATGATCGCGCGCGTTCAGTGGCCCTTTGTAAGGGTACTGCTCTAGCATTCGCCTTTTGTTCGGAGAAATGGCCGAAAACTATGGATTGGAGCAGCCGGCCACTAGAATTCTCTTTCAGACAGCGGCTGAACTCAACATATCTGTCTAACTAGTGTGGAAAACTCTGACGCCGTCGGAACTCGAACCTGGGACTTTCAGAGGAGAACACAGATCATGGCCCATTTACTTATCTGTGTTGACATATATTGTACACAACTGGTAAGACCTGTCTTCAGGGGCTTAAAAGTTGTTTAACATCGAGTCATTAGCCATAATCTATGGCTAAGGCTATAAGATGTTTGCCGAGATGGTCCCTAATTTAGCACCTCCAAACGTCAATGTCAGCATGCCGTACCCCTCTTACTCCGTATTAATGTAGATTGAGTGGTTAACCGGAAGAGGGGACCATATGCCCCGAGCTTTGCCATTAATAGACATCAATATTATTGTTATTATCTACAAAACGAGGTACTTTTGGAATCTTTATTACATTTTAACGTTAGGTAGCGTCATTCTTTCGAGAAACTGCTTTGTGGTAACGACGGGTTTCTCAGCAAAACGTCGTTGTGGAACAGTTCTTCATCTAATTGAGGAGAAGAGGGTAATGTGTTTTTATTTTAGCATGAAATAACATCAAATTATCACTTCAAAGCATATTTATAATAGGACAAAATATTTTTTATTTATGTACTTTTGTAAGACGAAGTGGCACGAACTTCATGCTGGGTCTAACCAACGCCCGACGCAACTTATTGCCCAACGACGTGGGTGCGCGCCCCAGGGCCCTTTTTCGCTCGGCGCTGGCCGGTCGCGGTCGCTGCCATCGGAGCATTCGGCCGAGCGTGCGTACGTGTGTGTTTTACCTCGGCCGAATGCGGTTGCGCGGAAAGTGAAAACTGTGCTACCCGTTCTCGCACTCTCCCCCCCGCCCAGCCTCTGCACCCCCAACCCCCGCCCCACACTCTGCCCGACACCCCCGTCACTGGCTCGCGCCATCGCCGCACTGGAATTACTGCCACGTTGAAATCCCGTGCAGAACACACGGGCGGTAGAGGAAGAGATGGAGCGAGGTACGAGAGGCCGTGGGAGCCGCGAAAAAGAGAAAGAAAAACAACTGCGCAATAAAAAAAACTTCGTATATATCCAGTCTAATAGCCAGCACATACATATGGAAGAAGACGGTAATATAAAGCAGATTATTTCGAATACGGAAAAAAGAGAGAGACTTACACGTACCACGCCGTGTCCGGGATTCGATTGAATTCCCATTTGCGTGAAATCTCCAGAAGCCACGCTTTCAGTTAGAGCTGGCGCAAACTATTGAGGATGAGAGTGCTTTTGGTCAGATGGTAGGTATACGCGTTTATTACACGAAGAGTTATTGATCTGTCAGAGAAATATTTTAAAAGTTCACACAACTAGAGAACAATCTAGATATTAATAATATTATCGTTAATTTGAATGTGGGAAATATTCCAGTAACTTCTTGTATTTAATTTATTATTTATATTTTAGTCATAAATCATCAATATTATGTTCAAATATTGTAAACCCACGCGGGCTGATCCTCTCAATTGTTTGAACTTTTATTGACAGGCAGAATACTACGTATTTAAATGTAACCGCTTCTCTGTGGTTTTGATACCCCATTGTGTTTTAAATGTAATTATATTCTGTTGTATTGGATGAGCCAGAGCACAAAATCGTCTATTATTAATATTTTAATTTCCATTCACAATTCAATAAATGACATCGGGATATTCTAAATACCGCAGTAAACAAATGATCGTATGGGGGCTGAGATCTACAGAAATGTTCCATTTGTCTCTGTACAATATTCAAAAAACATGAATTTTTCCCCTCTAAGATTCTTTTTCAATTCTCTTTAGTATTTCAAACATCAAGCAAAATATTTCTATATTTTAGGGTACAAAAAATAACAAGAGAACAAGAAAATAATGTGTTGGATGGAAGGTGAAGCTCTTGAATAATTTGAGGATTGTTTTCTGAGCGTAAACGAAAATTCTTGGTGATCTAAGAGTATGAAGATAATTTTCTGTAGTTGTTTCAACAAAATCGCAAATAAAAATAACTATAATAAAATATATTTTAAATAATAATCATAAATAATACGAATTATTATTTAGACAACTAAGATGAGGGGGGGTTAACCGTTTATGCATTTATACAACAGCAGCCAGGCTTTTGTTAGTTAATTGAACGATAATCTTGTTGGCTACTCGTTTTGCATACGGCCGCGTCTGCGTGACGTACAGTCTCGGAGGCTTGAGGGAGCGCGGAGTTCCGGGAACTCTCCCCATCCATCTTCGCCGTAAGGGGAATAGAATATTCCGCATCCCGTTCGTAACGAGAAAATAAGCGGTGGGCCGCCGCCTCCGCAATTGTATCCAACATCGGCCATTACTCGTCCGCCAGGAACCGTTTGGGGCCGCACGAATTAGCCGGCGCCTGGAACGGCACGCCACGCGTTCCCTCTCGTTGCGCACGCGCGCAAGCACGCACTCTGCGCGGCCTGCGTGAACAGTGCTCTCTAGAGGTGGCAAATTTTACGAAAACTTCGACACATCTCCAAAAGGTTTCCGATGTGTATGAAAACATCGACAAAAACGTCTGTTGGCATATACGCGGCCAAATTAATTCAAATTAGCGCCGGACTTGGAATTCAATCATTCATAACAATTCTTTGGCGCGAATTAACAGCGAAGAACTTACATTTCAAACGGGCTTCGTCGGCTGGAGTCATTTGATTCTTGGCTATCTAGGATGAGCCGCGTCTCAGTCTATCCAGCTGAGGTTCGGCCATCCTATTGGGTCTTTCTTCAGAGCTATACTTATATTTAAAACTTACCACGCCTGAGATAGAATTCTTTTCGTCCATATCTGCCGGCTAACTTCCAAAGAGGAAAAGTAATTCATTTTTTCGAATGAGCCTCTTTGGAACGGATTTTTTGAACTGCTTTCAAAGATAACCGGCAGATCGCGCCACCTACCAGCCTGCCGCCCAAGCAGCATGGTACGATATCGGCAGATTCCCAGAATCAAACGACTTTCCATTTAAGACGCGAGGAGATTGCATTGTTGAATCTGGATCGAGCAGATTAGTGGCAAACCGCTTCGCTCATGTAAACAAGCTAAGTAATACGCGTATAGGTTGCATTAAAAGTTAGGATTTCTACGTTGGTAAGCGTCCTACCATGGGAATGCAGTATCCGTGCCCCAGCGCTTGAAAACGCGGTAAAAACAGCAGAAAGCCTTCCGTACGCGTGAATAACGAATGGGATTCGTAAGGAGAACGTTTATTTTCTGCCAGAGAAAGGTAACACGGTAAGAACAATTCGAGGATGGTAATTGCATCTTTCAACGCAATCGAGTACCTGTTCATACTGCACGGCTTGTACTTCAATACCATCCCTGTAATGGACTGGCCTGAACTGAGTCCTAACTTGAATCCTGTAGAACATCTTCGGGATGTTTTGGAACGCCGACTTACCTACCTACATCGATACCTCTTCTCAGTGTAGCACTCCGTGAAGAATGGCATGCCATTTTCTAAGAAACCTTCCAGTACCTGATGAAAGTATGATTGTGAGAGTGGAAGCTGTCATCAAGGCAAAGGGTGGGCCAACGCTCTGTAGAATTCCAGCATTACCGATGGAGAGCGCAACGACCTGGTAAGTCATTTTCAGCCACGTCTCCAGATACTTTTGATCACAGAGTGTACCTTTTGTGCGATCTGAGGAATGAGAGGAACCGATACATCGCATCTGGAAAAAGAATATTTGCCATTCAAATTCATCAGTTTTTTTATAGTCCTTTGTTTGAATACGTTTGGTATTTATGTGTCCGCACAAAACTACTCAGTGAAATTTCAAAAGGGAAAAATGGATCGAAAGATGATTTCACATGCCATGAGCCGAAGTCTCCCACGAGGCTGAAGGGACAAGATATAATCTTCCATCACCAGTGAGAGAGTCTGTATTGCGGTAGATTCACAAATACTGAACTACGTGTCGTCGGACCATGAAGTTCTCAAAAAAGTATTGTCATTCAAGTAAGATAGTTGTAATTTAGAACGATATAAGATTGTGCTTGTTGAGCTAAAAATAACCCATGATCTTAAAACGTAATTTAAAAGTGTCTGAATTTCATCTCAAATGAGGAAAAGTTCATAGTACACACTTTGTACGTCACAAATTCCAGACGAACCGATCAGACTTTGAATACCTGTACCCACAGATGCAATTTAGAGCTTTGGTTGATCATTTTTGTGTCAACCCTACAAAATTTCCAACACAGAGGACGTTTACTTTTGATAAAAATTGGCATGTGTTGTCTACTACAACTACTTTTGTATTGACCAGTTACATTTCTACTTCTCAGAACCTTTTGCTGTTAATGGAGAACGCAATTCAGGCATCTAAAATTCTTCCGATAGGAACACATCGTTGCATCGTACTTCAGAGTGATGTATTTCAATTTGAAAGCAATTGTTAGGACAAATGTAGTTGGCAAGAAGTATGTAACTCCAAACACTGACGGAAGATAAGAAGGAAGGAAGATATAAGGAAATTAATTGTTTTGTTTTTTATGATATGGAGATGAAGTAGGTGACAGGAAGGCGGGGGATACGGGATTTTCCAGCACACCTACTTCCATCCTTTTTGGAGTAACACAACTTAATGATGCGGGTCAAACGGAATTTATATCGTGGCAATTAGTTGTGGTTTGGCTTTACGTTGCCTCCTTGCAAGAACAGCAATGTATTCGTACTTCAACTCTTTTAGATTTTCTGTTGCTCATTGCTATTTTCCATCGAGAACTACATTTAAACCTCTCCTATTTGCCATTCAAATTCTTCTTACAATATCCAACTCTACAAAATTTTTTTTTTATTCCAAGTAATTCATTTTTCAACATTGCTTAGCTCAAAGGACAATGTAATATCAAATAGTGTATAACCAAAATGTAGAAAGTGCAGAACTCTAAATATACAAATATGGTAGTTAAATTTTTATTTCTAATAATTTAGATATCAAGTTAAGTCCGTTTCACTAAAAATAAACCTCCAAACACAATAAACGTTTAAACAAGCTTTGAAATATTTTAGGAATTTAAATGCATAGAAACATCTCATTACGTCTTAGCCGTTTTCTCTCTGCAATGGTAGTGAAATAATTTTCTACCCGATGAACGTTCATCGACTACATTACATTTCGCTGGTAACAAAACTTCTCTTTTAACACTCTCCCCGTTTTTCTTTCGCGGCATCTTGCGAACCATAACATCGCTTCGCGGGCAGCTGTACTCAGCCTGATGTAATGCGCGGGAAGTTCGTTACAAAAGGCCTGGTCACGTGGCCATTTATCCTGCGCGAAGTGCTCTGGCAAAGGCGGTTCCCGTCAAGTGAATGTTCCACGAACGAGGGAGGTGGCGGGAGAGAGGAGGACGATGGGAGGGAGGGGAAGAGGGAAAGGGGTGAGGAGGCCGCTGTCGCCAAATCCCGCGCTGGGTCTTCAAGAGCCGCCGCGGGAATGTAAATATTGAGGAAATTACTTGAAAACATCCATTTTACGGGTCGCACGCTGGAGACGGCTTGGCGGACGGGACGGCCCACTACATTACCAGAGCGGTATAAATATTCATTGCTATTGACAAGGCCTGGGCGGTGAGGGTGGGGGAGGAAGGAGCAGGTGGAGGAGAAGAACGACCGAGGGGGGAGGAGGAGAAATGCAATGAAGAGGAGCTGGAGAGTGATGGGCAACGCTGCTATAGATAAATGGAATGAAGATCGATGCCCAGAACGAGAGACGCAAAGAACCAGGAAAAATGCCAAACGATTTAAATTACTATAAATGGATGGAGATATATTGAATGAAAAGATAATGAGGATTAGACGGAAAATAGAAAAGAAATTTCGATGCCCAGTAGAGTTCTAAGAATCATCAGAAAAGAGCTATCCACCAGAAAGATACTAAGGGAATAAAAATACCTTCAGAAGTGAAAAGAAATGATAATTAAGATGAAGTGGTTCAACAAGCAAACCGATTGTCAAGATGATCGAAAATGCAGAAAAGTAAGATAAATGTTATCCAATCCACAGTTATCTGAACGGAAACAGCAACCCTTCTATCACAGATTTTAGGAAAATTATTTTTTAGATGTGCCTGGGCATATTCTAGTCTTGAACTTCGACTTTTGCATTTCATATTTCAACAGTAGAAATAAATTATTAATTGCAAATAATTTGAAACAGATATGGCTCAACATTAAAAAGCATTTTATTACGTAAAAGTTCTCAGGAAGTATCAAAATCTGCACCTTAATATAATGAAATATGAGAAGTGGAAAATAAACTCACAAAAATCGTGAATACTAGTTTGATACTAGATGGTAAGAAACGTATTTTTAAAGGCGAACAAGTAATGTTCTGTTACAAAATATCCAAATGTGTTGTGCCATGTGCAGATTTACAGTATGTAAAAAAACCTACGCTTAAACGATATTTATACCCTAAATTATTAAACCGTTCATCCCTTCTCAAAACGGTAACGCGTGGAAACTTTTGTTCTGGTGTATCGTTTAGATGCAGCGTGCTTAGCCATCTCGTGCTGTTTGAGTCGCAGCACAGACAAGACCTGGAGGATGGTACATCTCGTTAGCCAGCGGAGGCTTGCACGGGCGGACGGCATGCAGTGGGCGGGGGCGGTGAGGATGGTGTGAGCAGAGGGGCGACGATGGCAGCAGGGGTGGCGGGAAATATGGGGGCGGCAAGGGTGGCGCGGTCAGGGGATGATGAGGATGGCACGGCAAGAGGATCGGTGGGGGAGACGGGAGGCAGAGGCGGAGAGGGTTGCGCGGTCAGGGGCTGAGGAGGGTGGTTGGGGGGGGGGGGGGAGACGCGAGAGCGGCGAGGACGGCGGCTGCAAGACGGGTTGTGGCGGAGGCGAGGGCCCGGAGGGTCGGTCGATGGCGACCCGACCGACATACAAGAGCGCTCTCGTGATGATGTGGCAAGTCTTTATTGGCGCTGAAGCGTCCTTCGCATTTATTTGTGGCGGGTCCCCGCGACCCGCCGCCTCCCTCTCCCCGCCCCCCCCACTCTTCGTCCCCGCCGTGCGGGGTGGCGTCTCTTTCACTTGCGTGCGACGCGACCACCTGCCCTCCGCCGCCGCCCCTCCCCACCCCTCTCCTCACAGGGTGGCCTCTCGTGACAGCCATTGGGAACCCGTATATGTGACATTATGCGTAAAGTACTCAAATGGAGGCAAGAGGGAAACGGATGGAATACAAAATATTCTGTAGCTGTACACTACACATTTCTAAGCATTAATTAGTATATAAAAGTTAGTTAAAGGTAAAAATTAGTGTATAGCAATAAGTAATCTCCCCGAGAATACTAAAGTACATGTACACCAATTATTTGCAAGTTTTGTGATTTGAAACGCATCCGAGCCGATGGCCAAAAATGGGAATCACACAGAATTAATGGTTTGTACATGCTAGAACGTTTGGGTATGTTGCATATTTTTGGTCAATGAGATACCAATTAGTAATATTTCAAGCTGAAACGCCCATTGAAGGTGCGAGACGCTGATTCACTCTTGAGTATAGTAGACACAAAGACGTAATCCTTCTTCCCTCTCCGCTCAGAAATGCGTTTGATATTCGTTATTGTTTTGTTCCCAGGGAAAAGGAAAAAATACCTCTTGCATGAACATTCGGTTAAGTTTTTCGTTATCATCTCTGAGACATTGACAGCTCGAGTTTCTTATATAAATAAATTGTTTTGGGTGACGCTTGTTGGCTCTTCAGTTCATCAGGAAAGTGTATTCACACTGAAAATCACCCCCAAGTTCTCCTACTAAAAATTGCATGTATGTTGATAGCAACCTGAAGACTGGGAGGCAAGGGAAAGGGATAACACCTATTATGATTCAGCATCTATTATGATTGTGGTGAGTTTGCAATTTACGTTTTCTTTTGTTACAAGCCGCATCTTGTGCTACCGACGTAGTTTCTGATGAATGCACTCTCACTAGCAAGGTTCCACTACGGTGAGACTTTTTTGGGGCGCTATATTATGAAGAGTTTGATTCAATTAAACTCGGGTACGAGAATATTCCCCGGTGAACTGACGTCTCCAGTCTACCTGCTGGGCATTTACACTTTTCCGTGTTCAAAGCGCACCTCTGGGGCACTCTGCGTAAAGGGTGGTTGGCGTCGCAAGAGACACACTTGTATTCTCGCCGGATATATCAAGACGTCTTCTGCAAATGTATGTAAAAGCATGGTATCTGACTTGCATTTTTTCTCCATTAGGCACAACTTAGACAATTCAACTTTCACCTCTGAGTATCAGGGTGTAAAGTTGTCATAAAATCGGTTGCAGCATGGAGTTTTGGAGTTTTCCTATTTCACTGTTTTGCATTTCATCTCATTTTCATGATAATCAAGCATCACCGTCATCTCGGCCAAAATGTAACATTCCGAGCATCCGTGCATTAGAAATTACCCAAACATGAGGGGCCAATGTCACATGTTAACTTCGTCTTTTGAAAGAGTAACCTCGTATAAGACAGTAAAAAGTTTCTTAAAATCAAAAGACATTAGAGTTGTTTAACTATTATTGACAAAGATAAGAATTTTGAAAGGATTCTTAGCTCTATTCTCACACCCCTTTCTCTACATCCAGAAACATATTTAATTTATTTTAATTTTTTCCGACAAATTAACATAATCTTTACGAATTAAAAAATTTAAATATGAAAATAATTTATACCAACCAACAAAATGGATATTTTTTCGGCACTATTTGGTACTTCAAAGGTCAATAAGAACTGGGTGCTACAACGATGTATAAAAATTTGTTATAACACTAAAATAATGGAACCGTTGCAATCACTTTTAAAGTATATTTTAAGTCGTAAGTGGTTTTAAAGGCGGCAAAGAGAAAAATATATTTTTTATCATTGTAGCTTCAGCCTAGCAATTGAAACAATCTGAAAAAAAAGAACAACCGGAGTTTGAAAAAGTTTCAAGACTTTTTCGTTCTTGCTCACGTATTCGAAGAGACAAAGAAATTGCTTACTTACTCGCACCAGCATCTAAGAAGAGACATATTTTGTAATTCATCAAAAACTCTTATTGTCGAGTCCTGGTAACAAAAAAGGGGACAACTCCTGTAGCAAATTACCTCCTCTGACACTTGTGACCAGAATCCATATTTTGTTAGTCTTTGATACCGAAAAATCGAGTGTTAACATAACGACTGTGAGCATTCATCGGTCCGTCTTTTCGTGGACAACGCTAGCTGCCCGTTCCGCTTATGTTCTCCAAAATTGATATTCCCTATTTGATCTGAACGAACTCAAGGCTTTGGGAGCTTCAATAACATATTTGGATTATTGAGGGTACTTTATATGAAGCCTAAACAACATTTTCTGAAAAATGGCACCAAAATTATTGATTAAACTTCTTTATCGGATAGCGAAAGGACGCTGAAGAGAATGACGCAGTGCTCATTTTCTAAAATTAAATATATTAAAATTCTCGATTTTTTGAAAATTGTAAAAGTGCAATTGCTTTATTGTCTTCCCAAAACTACAATATTGAAGGCAGCGATATTTCCGTTAATGAAATGTTCCGTAAAGTTGAATCTTAAAATCAGGTCATTTACAATTTTTCGAAAATATTGATAGTTTTTGCCTAATTGTGCTAGAAATATTGGCAATTTCTTTAAACAATTTATTGTTCTCAAAAAGGCACCAATATTTTCTTTAAATTTTGTCCTCGTTTGTTATTGTTCTTCTTCAAGTTAATGTGGTTGTTAATGTTAATGATAATATGGTTGTAAATCATTTCGCTTCTCACAGGATGCACTTATTCCATAGAATATTTTTGTAATGGAAGGCGAATCGCATTCACCTGCCAACGCTCCTATCTTTCTCGGGTTTTACGTGAATCTAATTCTAATAAATAAGTCGTAAGGGAATTTGTCCCCTTCTGCCAAGTAGTTGGAGCCGAGGCGAGGCACCCCGTGCCCTCCCAGCGGGGCGCCGAGGCGAGGCGAGGCGAGGCGGACGGGCAATGGGCGGTAATCTCTCGGCGCCCAGCGTCGGCCGTGAAAGCGCCTGCGCGCGGGGGCGGGGCGTGGGCAACGGCAATGTCCGGGAGGGGAGGGGGAGGGGAGGGGCGGGCGTCGTCGATCATCGGGGATCGCGAGCCGTCCGCGCCCGGCCGACATTAATATTTATATCGTCGTCATTACTGGCCCCTGGCCACCGGAGCCCGCAGCGCCTCGGGGACGCCCGCGCCGGATCGCCCGCGGTCCCGCCCCCCGCCCGCAACACGCTCGCCCAGCCCTCCGCCACGCCCGGCCCTATCAACCCTCCTCGTCCTTCCCTTACCAAAAGCCCGCTCCGCCACCACAGGCCCGACGACCATCATCGTCTCGCTCGCGGACCGCCCTTCGCCCGGCCGCCCGCCCCCGCCCCGCCGCCCCGCCGCCACTGCGCATCCCGTCAGCCGCGGGGAGGGACTCGTCCCCGCCCGCCTCTAGCGCACAATCGCTCGCGGACCGCCCCCTCGCACAGTCCTGCGCCCCCGCCCCGCAAGGCCAACCCTTCATTCTCTCGCTCACCGCTCCGTCCATATCACGCTCTCGTCCCGCAACCACTGGCCCGTGCGTCCACGGGCTCTTTCCTCCAGCGACGCAACCCAAATCCAGTTTTCCTTGGACCTTACTTATTGCATTTATTTCTTGCATTGCTAAGATATGTCTCCTATTTTTGGTTTAACATATTGCATGATACCAGCTGAATTGTTTTTGGTAAAACAGGCAAGAAGGCAAAAAATATTTTTTTTAACACGTCGTGCGCGAAACACGGTTTTTCGTGCATGTTTTCCATGTGCGGAACAGCTAATTTTTTCTTAGTGTGATAAACATAGCGAAGCGTCTGTGAATTATCTGTAAGGATTCGCAATTGTCTGTTGATGACATCTTTGTTTATTATTTACAAACAATAGTGTTATTATTGTTGTAAATATAATGTGTTTCTAGTTATTCGTTATGTAATTTATTTTCTTTTAATTGAGAAATTGCGAATCACTCACGTAAAAAATAATATACTCAACACGGGCGCGAGGTGATTCCCACACTCGTTTCTTTGTCGTCCCCGCTATAGGTTCGGACGACAAACTCGAATCGTGAGTGAGTTTCCTGTTACGTAAACTACTATTTTAAATGTCTAATTCTTAAAATAGAATGGGTACCTGTCAAAATTTGTCGGCGTAAATACACTCACTAATCTTTGAATTTATTAACACTCATTGATCAACACATCTCAAAATCTTGCGACCTGCGCTGCGCTAACTATATTCCCACACGCTCAAGCTTTCTCACGGCACGCGCCGAGAAGATAATTGTTTTCGATATAACGGATGTTCGGGTGTTCCACCAGTTAGGCACCTATCCGCCCACCCGGGCGAAGTATTCGAGCACGACCTCGGCCGCAAACCAAACATACAAATCCCATCAGAAACATGAGATCAATACGTTTGGCTGTTCTTCTCCGGGTCAGAGTGGAAATCTTGTAGCCCCGAGCAGTCGAGGTGATCGCACCCAGGCTTCATTGGAGAGAAGTTTCCCGGGAGCGTTTCAATCCGGCGTATACTGCTGCTGACTGCGCTTTAGTGTTACCTAAAAGAATGAGGGTAAAGTTAAAGTCTAGGGTAAGAAAAATCCCTCTGGATTAAACTGTAAATGTGTAATTAGGTGGCTCGCCGCCCTTTATCACTCATATAAACACATGCCTGCCGAGCCAATTGTTTGCGCACCCGACTGTCTGCCCACTGCCTGCTCGTCCTCCTGAGTGCCTGTTCTCCAAACTTTCGGCCCTCACTTCTGTCCACTCTCCCAACTCTCTACCCTTCCTTCTGTCTGCCCTCCCTAATGTCCGCCCTCTAGAATGATCGCTCCCCCGGACTCGCTCACAGCTCGCCCGCCCAGCCCCCCTTTGTGCTACGCCGGCCACGCGTCGCCAAGTCATCGCCTCTGCCGCCGCCTCCCGGCTCTCCTTCTTCGTGTCGCTCCCCTCGCCGGCGGGGGCCGTGTTTATCGTAATGCGAGATGCGCCAGCAATTTCATTAAACGCGAAGCCCGGCCAGGACCTCAGACGAGCGACGGGAAGATTACGGGCGAATCAGGTTAATTAGTAGCGTCTGGCTGCGTGCCTAGACGGCGCGAGCACAGTGCGAGGACCGGCCCGCCGACGCCACCCCCGCTGCCGGCGCGCACGGGGGGCAAGGCGAAAGGTTCGAACTCACCCCTCTGGAAAACGACATCCAAATATTAGTTTCGTGTAAAGACAGAAGCAGGCGCTAGAGGCAGGGGTTAGCACAAACACACCACACAAGCACCCACCACGCGCAAACACCCACCACGCGAAACACCGACCACGCGAAACACCGACCACGCACAAACACCGACCACGCACAAACACCGACCACGCACAAACACCGACCACGCACAAACACCCACTACGCACAAACACACAAACGCCCAACACCGCTACACCCCACGACGTACACACACACTACGCACAAACATGCTTCCACACCAGTCACAACCAGACACTTCACGTACTGGAAAAGTGGTTCACTCTGCGCGCTGTGGGCGTCACTTCGGCCCACTGCCTTGTGAATCGTCGCTGGCGAGCCAGTTTCGAGGTGCTGGCGCTGGCGGCGATGCCGTCGGGGCGCAGCCGTTAAAACGTGTTGGCGCCGGCGACCGCGGACTTCCTCACTGAAGGCCACGGCATACTTGTGGCCCCACGGCTGGTGGCTTCAGGCCTTGGGCGACCAGCGCTTGACGCGCACTAACGCCACTCCCTTGACTAGACATTTCGAACTCGCCATTAGAATCTAACGTAACAAAAGAGATATTATTATTATTATTATTATTATTATTATTATTATTATTATCATTATTGTCGTGTCGGCTCTTTCTGACCAATTGCCGTGTGTAACTATGGGGATTAGCTTTTGAGCTTTATCCCTCGGTTAGACAATGTTGCTACGCCTTGAATTGTGAATTGTGAGGTGATAGGACGATAACGAGGGGTGAAGTAACAATCACAAATACGACCATGCCTACACAGGACTCAAACCTGGAGCATCCTCGGCGCAGACGACGGCTGCCACAGCCGTCAGCGCCATGGCGCTGCTATCATCATCATCATCATCATGTTATTATTATTATTATTGTTATTGTTATTATTGTTATTGTTATTGTTATTATTATTATTATTATTATTATTATTGATACTATTCTTGAACAGTCTTAAACAGTAGACAAATTGCATTGTCGCCCTTGTAAATACTATATTACTACCACTAACATATAGAGTCAATATCTATTTTGTGGGTCTTAGAATCCAAAAAATCAATTGACGGCAAATCTTGTACTATACTGCTGTCCGTCTGTGTGTTTATTTTTTTCCGTTTGTCTGCCCGTCTGTCTGTTCATCCATTTGTGCGTCTGACTGGCTGCGCGTCGTTTTGACTGTCCGTGCGTCTGCTCGTCGGTCTGTCCGTCCATCTGTTCGTCTGTGCGTCTGTCCATTCATCTCTTCGTTCATCTGTCCTGTCTATCAGTCCATCTGTGCGTGGTGAAAGCTAGGACCTAAATCGTTCAGATTTTCTCCAAAATTGATATTCCACGATTGATTTAGAGAAATTTGAGGCTCTGAGAATTTGAAATGGATTTTTGATTATTTGGGGGAACTTTTCACGAAGACTCATTTACATTTACAAAATATCTCCAAACTTTTTCATAGTACATTGTCTTCAGATTGTGTAAAAGATAATAGATAAAACAATGATCGTCGGTTTTTATTTCAATATTAAAATATCTTTTTAACCAGATCATCTACAGTATCCAAAACTGCACAAAAAGCATGTACAAATGCAATTCTTCCTTCACCAACTTCACATCTTCCTTCTTCAGTATTTTAATAAATCAGAAAATGTATCTGCTTCTACATAATTATGAGTACGTTCCCCCTATTTTGTGAAGTGGTCCGCGGCCATAGTCTTGCCAGCACTGAGGAAGATCACGACTAGAAAGTCGAAACGTTAGCATTACGACCTTCGACCTACGACACCCAATCAGCCAAGAGCATTCCCTCTGTTTTGTGTAAATTGCAACATTTTGTCGTTAGAGAGGTTTCTTTTACACACACATTGAAGTGCTTCTGGCAAGAAACAATAGTTGTTCCTTCTAGTCAAATGCTGAAATGCTTTATGTATTTCGGCTGAGGAATTAAAGTTGACTCTTCAATCAGAATAGTTCACTGTGCGCTAAAAGATGGGTATTAGATTAATAATTAGCCATCTCTTCAAACGAATTTTTAACATAATTTTTATTCCAGAATTTGAAAGAAAATAAAGAGATTTTTTAAACATTACTACAAACATTTATTATCTTTATTAATTGATAATTGAACGCCAATTAACCTGATAAAGACAACTTTGTAACAAACATGATTTTTACAACGATATATAGGCCTAGCTTCGTTGCTCTAATGTAACATGTAACCAAAAAGTTGAGGGCTTTTTCAGCCTCGGGGGATGCCGGTTTTTGACGTTCCGCGCCGGATACCCTGATACATTTGTGGGATCCCCTATCTGTGGTCAGCAAACTCAGAAGGTCTTCCGGGACAACACACATACATGAAATACAAAGGACACACATCCAAGCCCATGGCCGGACTCGAACTCGCGACCCATCTCACCGAATCGCTGACACGGCATACGCTCAGGGTCGTGTGCAAGTTTTTAAGAAACGAGTAATTTTTACTAACTGAAATTTCTAAAAGATATATTTTTCAAAACCGCTCCACATTTTTAAAAGAAATTCCACCTATAGAAGATTATAGGTTATCTTAAAACAATGGCACACAACAAAACAGTTTCGTTGAACATTCTAAATTTTCGAAAATTGCAAATTTAGAAATAATGCAAGAAAATATGTCTCACTACTAGTTTAGAAGAGATTTCATTCAATAAAGAAGTTATCTTCAATGTCGTATTTTTGCGATGTTGATTTTTTGTTCTGGTTGTTTGGAAGTTTGGAAAATACAGAGTATTTCGTGAAAATGAGACCAGCAACAAATTCTTTGCCGATCATTGCACAGGCCGTAATCTACAGTGTGAAACTTGTTGAACATTATATTACATTTGTGCTAGGGGAAAGGGGTGGAAGCGAAGAGAGAGAGAGAGGGAGAGGAAGAGAGAGGGAAAGAGAGAGAGAGGGAGCAGAAGGGCAGAAGAACGGGTGTTCCGCTAATTTCTTACTGTAAATAGGGACAAGATTTATCCACATTTTCGTTACCATGGCACGGCATTTAGAGTTTTTTGTGCGAAAATTCGCGTTTTTTCCGCAACATTACAATACTTTCTCTATACTGCGTAAACAGTACGCGAGAAAGTAAACGTCAGGAAGAAGAATGATAATGTAAACCAAAACGAAAAGAACGTTCTGGCAGATTCTGCTTAGATTTTCATGTAGAGTTTTCCATCAACGGCCCCCAACAACGTGTCACCCGCCGCCATTATTCCCGCGATGCCATTGCCGTGCCTCCCAAACGGCTGCACCCACGCAACTGCGAAGACACGGAGTCAGCCCCGTTCGAAACGGCGATGTACCGCGCGCCTCCACAAACTCACCGTACGAGACCGCAGCCATTCGTCGGCGACACACGACACCAACTGGTGACGTTTACGACTGAAACTCACACTAAATCCCCGGCGTGCCCTCGCTGCTATCCCTCCCCTCACTAGCCCCCAGTGGTCCCCCGGCCAACGTAAATAACCCGGCACGCCGTCGGGTGATGTATCTTCATAAGTTGTCTGCCTTTGAAATTTACCTCCCGTGCTTGTCGCTATCAATCATGGGAGATATATTTTTCTCGTATATTTCGGGGATGTTCTTTCCAATTTCTCGTGCATCCCTCAAGATCGTGTGTCGGCCATTCGGTGAGCGTCTACCGCGATGAGAGCGTGGATGTGACTAATTGTAGATGAGTTAGTGGGCATGCTGTTATTGAGTTCATGTTCCGTCACCCTGTGTAGTGTGAGGGCTGTTGCTGTTTCTAAAATGCAAATATGTCTATAAATAAATTATGCAATTCGACCAGCATCTGCCCCAAAGGATCGTTTTGTAAACAGCGTTATTTAAAACTGCAAGCATGTCATATCAATATTTAATATACTTATAATTGATGCGAGACACTGAAAACATGTAACAGATATTTTGTCCAAACATGTTGAATTCACTCAATATAAGGCAGCAAAATATCACGTTTAATGGCACATATACACGTACGTCATTGCGTTCTATATTTTGATTGTCAAGTGTCAGTGCGAAACATACTCCAGCTTCAGAGAGATATTGCCAGTGCTATAACTGAATATGACTTTATCATACGTCATTTTAGCAGAAAATCACGATACATACGAAAGACGTAGGTAGGCAAGAGTTTTTAGGTAAATAAGAGTTAAACATTTTTAATGTATCAAATTTCAAAATGTCAAAGCCACCTCATGGTAGACACATTTCTTATTAATGTAGTTAATTAGTTAGTGTAATTAATGTAATTAAATGTAGCTTCACTATGCGCATATTTTGTTGAACTCTCCTTTTGCTTGTAATGTTAAGAGTAGAGGTAAGGGCAAGTTGCTATTTTGTTAGCAATGCAGAAAAATCATACTTACAATTGGTGTACCCTTACAAATAACTTTTTTATAACTCGGAAACGAAAATGACTATTTTTCAAATATTGCTTAATCTTGCGAGTTTTAAAATTTATTTTTATTTATTAATGTTAAGCTTTTACTCATCTTTGAACTATTTATAGTTAAAATGACGTGAAGGGATTCTGAAACTCAAGAAAACGTGCGTAGATAATATTCTTTCCCTATGTCAATACAGTTTTTACTGTTTTTTGATTAAATAAATCTAAATCATAAATCTAAAAATCAATTATTGTAATTTACTGGACGTACCCAAGTTCAACAGAGGTCAATTTCATAATGATGACCATATTCCTTTGCAAAGTAATGTCTTTTGAAAAGTTAGACATGTTTTAGGTGTTCACTTTAAATTTTTCATTGTTGTTGTGAACGCTATCATCTATTTACATGAGGTACTACCTTCGTGGGCTTCCTATATTATGCGCCATTCATTAATGATTAGTAAGAAGTGACTCCCAATAAACAACGAAAGATATTTACTTATTGAACGCCAAGAACAGTTAAAAAAAATTGTGACATACTATACTGAGAAGTATGTTTTGTACATGTTTTTTTAAAATTCTCGGACCCTTAACTGAACACATACACAAGTACAACTTGAATAATAAATACAGTTGGAAAGTTATTTTCGTTGTCGAGTAATAAAAACTATGCGAGGGCAAATCAGCTTCAGTCAGAAACATAATATTTTTAAAACTCTCCGTTCAGAGGAAAATTAATTAAAAATAATATTCAGCAATGCACGAGAGATACGGATGGGCTACGTATTTGGTCATGCGCTTCGAAAACAAGTTCCTTCTACATTTCCTTCCAACTCAAAGTACAGACATGCATTAGTTCCAGCAGGTTCGCAATTGCGAGTGCTATAGTCTAACATCAACAAAAGTTCGTTAATCCACCGTCGCCGAATTTCAGGTGAGCAAGTAATTAACATGATTTCGGTACATTACAGTGAATTAGTTGTCCGATACCACGGTCAAATGGTTTCTCAACCTTCTCTTTTTTTCTTGAAGCCATTTGCTTTTAGCTCTCCTTGGTACCAAATCTGGTGTTATTATACCTTTCGAATTTGTACATTTAAATGTTTTTTTAATTTGTAACAGTAATCATTAAAATAAAGTAAAGTAATCATTAAAGTAACAAAAACGTTACTTATATTTTTATGCAATTATTCTCAATTTATATATCTACGTTGAGATAAAAGTGACTATATTTTGAATTTAAAATAAAGTATTCCGATGCAAAACTGCGGCACTGGAAACGCGATCACAGCCTGAAGAATATCACCTCAAATACTAATATGGCGCTCTAAACGTTTATTTTGCCCCAGAAATGCTGAAGTTGGAAGTGATCTTAATCAAGTACATATCATAAAATCTAAGAAAATAAATAGAAGAAACCGGACCGTATCTCAACTGCAGTATTATATGACGTAACATTGTCTTGATTGATTGATTGTTAGTGATTCCGGGCGTGTCAACCACTTTGGTCATTAGTACCGTAAGTGTAGTGCATGTTTTTGCTCAGGTGGTGGTGGTGGTGGTGATGGCGGCGGCGGTAGTCTCCTACTAACAGGGCATCGACCCAGCCGGGATAAGCTCTAAGCCCCGGCCGGTCTCCCGACATGTGTGGTAGTGTGGTGTATGTAAGGGGTGAGGATAGGTCAAGGAAGGAGAAAGGAAATATCGCGCGCGGTCCGTGACCCGTTTGTTAGTGTACTGCTCCGGCATTTGCCTGGTGTTCATCGGAGCAACTACAGAAAACTACCGACCAGAGCAGCCGACCGATAGACTTCTCCTCCCGACTGCGACTGAATTCGGCCTGCTGACAGGGTAGTGACGAAAAGTGTCTCTGGCGGGACTCCAACCTAGGACCTCCTGGTCAGAGGGACTGCAGTGACGCCAGTTGATGCCCTGAGCTTTCTCTCCCGGTGTGACATTGCATAAAAACTATATCAGAAACATACGCATTTCTTTAAACTAATTGCTGTTGATGAAAGCTCTAAATGTGACGTTGATGTTGTTTAGGACAAAGTACGAGTAAAGTAATAATTTAACAGTGTATTGTGTTAAAGTATTGATTTATGTTAGTTATGGCGATTTTTAGTTTCTAATCTAGTTCTATTTCTATTATGGCGTTGAGGCTACTGCCTCCGTCCCGCGTCCACTCTCGCTCATCTTTTTCTCTGCCTCAGCCTTACATCCTCACCCACAGCGCCGAAGCGACGCGAGGCGGGTTCTGACAGCTGCTAATTGACGCAATTCCCGCTTCGCGGCGAGCGCGCCACGGTAGCCCTCAAACCCATCTGCTCCGATCGCACGGTGCCCCCAAATGACGAAACCTTGGCCTAAATTTCAGAGAGAATTTATTTGAGAGAATTTAGATCAACGTTATTGGTAATGGACTGTCTAGTTTGTAGATCTGTAGTGATAGCAAGGAGGCTTATGTACTTTGTATCTGCTATTGCAGAAGACAGCAATAGGCGTATGAATGACGATGAGCGGTTCTTTATGAATGTCCTTTACGTTGCCAAACAGATGTACAGGATGTCTGGCGAGAAAACGTTGAAATTTCGAAAATAAACTCTTAAGACAATTTTAAATATATTTTGTCTAATAATCTAGGTGAATATTTTGAATACTTGAGGCGCAATATGCACTCAAAAGTTGGATTGCAAAAATGCTTTCTAGGCAAAATTTTGCATTGCAGAAGCATACAAACACTCCAGAAACATAAATTATTTATTATTTACAAAACAATTTAATATATTTTTTTCAGGAGGAAAATTAACCCGGAAATAAAAAAAAAGCAATCGGATTGTGTAAATTGGGTGCTTTTATATTTCTGAACTACTTTATTAATTTCTGTGCTTCTGCAATACAAAGTTTAGCATAGAAAGCATTTTTTAAACCAACTTTTGAGTGCTTATTGCGCCTCAACCATTCAAAATATCCATCTAGTTCATTAGACAAAATATGCTTAAAATTGTCTTAAGAGCTTATTTGTGAAGGGTCGACGTTTCCTCCCCAGACACTCTGCACATATATCACTGTTTAGCATATTGGATAGTTTACAAAATTGCAACATCGACTTTGCTGCCAGATGTTAGTGTTTCTATCCTCTAATGTTTCCACGTAGGGCCGGAGGTCAAGTTTTCACACGAAGTGTTCGTGAGATTTTATTTCTAGCAAATCCTTCGTGGGGTGGTAGATTCGTGAGTATGTTTTGCGGTGAAAAATATCCAAGAAGATATATAAGTATGATCATTGTGTCAGAAATAGTGTACCAGGTTGGAAATATCAGGCGAAACTTTAACCTCACTTATTTTAGATTGGATTGTAAATCAATTGTTTCGAATTTTGAAACCAAGACGCGTTCAAAGAATGGAAAATGTTCATTCATCACAAAAAAATTAGACATTTTCTTCCTGTGTAATCATACATCAATGTGCTTTGCAGAAATATTGAAGAATACTATACTGTTATCAAGGTGCATTGCTAGTGAAGATACAGCGCCTCGCATAACGTTTAGCAACACCAGGAACAATAATTGCGCTTTGCCATTCATTCATTCATTTATTTCTATTTGCGATCATAAGCGAAGAGGCTTTGGATAGGATCAGGGTCACAGTATTAAGTCTGCGTCGAGAGAAACTGCTAAGACTGGGTCAGATTATATACTGTGAAGGTGCTGAAGAAAAACAGTTAACTCTCACGTGTGTCATAGGAATTGAAATAAAAGGTTTAAGGCGATTTATAACGCAGCAGGAGAGGATTTTATCTAAAAATGTTTTTAAATTATGATTTTTCATGTTCTAATGTGCTGAAATAGAGCACTCGTCTACAATAAGTGTCAAAATACAAAACTTCATCAAAAGTGGACTTCGACTGTTCTAGTCTGTACCTTGGTGTACTTCTCACATCTAAGGAGAAATTATTTTGTATTGTTATCCTGCAATATTTAGCAATTGTATAACTGTTGACTCTTGCCAAGTGGCTTGTAAAGGTGTTTCTAAACATGGTTTCAAATGCAAATTATTGCGTAATAAAAATGGCTAGAATTGTAGATATAATATGCTGATGTATTTAATAATAAATTTCCTTCTTAAATGCAGTAAAATCTATATGAAAAAACTTTTTAATTGTACACGAAATTAATAAAAGTATTAGCATTTTCATATTAATGTTCAATTTTAACTTACATGGTAAACCTTCAACGTCCGAAATATAATAATTTTTATCTTCATTAATAATGTATTGAATGAAAAGAGTTTTAGCTGCAGAGTGAAATTTCATAATTATTATTAAGAGCATGACTCCGAAACGTACAATCGTATCTAACCAATGAAGATGCCCATTAACAAGCATTGTACCATCCTGGATACAATGACCAACTGACTTTTGTATGTCTTACAAAATTCAGCTTAAAATAATTACATTTAAAAAATTTCAATAATTTCATAGCAAACTAATATAGGAATTTTTGGCACATATCAGCCATGTTGCATTCGCGAGCGTTCTTTTTGTTGCGAAAATTTCATCATAGATTTGTAATCCTCAAACGTCAAGCACCCTTTTAAAAAATACATCAATGTTGTAGCTGACGTCTTAGCCATATTTTTGTGATTTAGTCACACTGTACCCGTCTCCTTCCTCCTTCCGCGCCGTTCGTCCGTCCGGGCTGTCACGAGCGATTCGGCGCTTCTAACGAGACTCCTTGCACTTGATGCTTCCCCACACCCCCAACCTCCCCCTCCCCCTTCCCCTCCTCCTTATCCTGCTCAATATTCGCGGGATTATTGAGGGCTTCATTTTGAATCTGTTCTCTGGCGGCAATAGTCATCGTCCGCTTGATCTCTGAGTAGCGATAAAAATGAATAATTTAAGAGCGCTCCATCCAGACTGTATTGGGCGTTAACAATTTTTGTGTGTTCTGCTTTATTACAGCACGGTTTTCAAAAAGTAAAAGGGATTTAATGAATGTATTTTAATGATCAATATATTACATAATCTTCGTAACTATTTGGAATAATGTAAATCAGATGTATTGGGGGAATAAAATGGAACACTTTCGCAATAGACATGGTGGATTATGATGGCCATTAGGAAATAACAGAATCATGCAGTATGTTTAGTTTGAAAGGACCGAATGAAGAGGCCCCTTAAACATTCGCGTCCATATTTATTACTTGGATTCTCACAATACAATCCTGACAATACAAGCAACAATTAATTTCCACATTTTGCTGAAGATTATGATGATATCGGAACCTCAGAAGGCGAGACAGAATGTATTATACTCGCACGTTTTTTTGAGATCCGGAATACCTACCCCACTCCTTTGCCAACATTAGTTGTATTAAGAATAAATGTTATCAACGAGCGCTGTAGGCAAATTCTCGAAACCAGAATTGTTTGCGCCCGTGTAATCGAAACTATTTTGCTTCGAAAATTAAAAAAAAAATTGATGTAAAATTCCTTTTGTGAAAAAAAAACCTCCCCACTCCCCTCGCAACCTGCGAAGCGAGGGCACAAGAAAACGTGCGCGAATTATAGGCCTGCCTAATTTTTTTAATATTAGTCGTTTGTGACAGACGTATCCCTCAGTAACGTTTCCGCATTCAAACTGCTATTCCCCATTTTAAGACTTTAAATAATTAATGTAAGAACAATGGTGATATCATAACGTAAATTTTATCGTACTATTTTAAAATATATTCGTTTGGAATTAGTCAGATTTACCCTGACAACGAAGATCGTATGTGTGGACTAAAACGGATTTGTTGGGCCCGAAATTGTTCTGAGCAGGTTCTGCGTTTTGCGGGGACGGTTTTGCTTGTAACTGAGATATATCTACTGCCTCTTTCTCCTATTTTATATACTTGGGTTTTTATTTCTTGGCGCGTGAGGACTTATTTTCACGATGGGAAATCTCACGGCATTTCGCGTCTTTCTCGGTAGTGCCGCTACGTGTCGTCTGCTCGATACGGTCGCGATAATGCGACATCTAGCGGAACGACTGAGAAAGATGTAAAATGCCGTGAGATATTCATCATCAAGACAGGTCCTCACGCGCTAGAAACAAAAATTCTAGTGTACTCCCATTCTCTAATTCGATCTTTCACAGTCGTAGAACAGCTTCATTGCAGAATGATAGTCATGATACAGCCTTCATAACAGTGCAGGTGTTGGCCGAATCAACGAGTTTACCGTACGAGTAATGAATCATTTGTCATCGTATTATAAAGTACTTCGTTGAATTCAAGTTGCAACGAAGCTCCGATTGGACAAACGCTGAACTGATTGCTGTTAATTCGTCTTAATCAGAGTATAGAGGGCGGCCTGATAGGTGGGGTGGGCTGAAAATGCATGCCACATAGCCGTTCAAAGTTGAAATTCCAACTACAATTGTTGTTATTAGTTGTAGAAAGAGTACTGCATGAAAGTCGATGTAATGGGTAATATCCGTGCAACTTTTCATGACCGATGGCTAGGAGAAATACGGGTAGAGTGGGCGTATTGGATACGACATCGGTCACTAGATTTTATGAGGCAATGCCAATCTCTGAAATATTAGTCATACCTTCGCAGGAGGTTGTCAGGTCTACTTCCAAAAAATTTCGGACAAGCCGGGAAGTAGTAGTTTAAAAAAATACTATTAAATTAAATGATGATTTTTTTTAGATTTAATTCAAAGTACAGTGAATTAACGAATTCGTAGAATTTGCTAAATTCACTGAAGCTGTGTATTTGTATTTTATACTGAAAACTGATTCAACTGATGGCTATTACTAAAGGTTAACTTATGGCTAAATGTCCCGACAACTAGTACAATTCGTGGCCACCACGTGGCAGCACCAAAATAAGTAAAATTTACTTAACCGATAACGTCTGAATAAATGGTCCGATTTTCGATCTGACAACGGCATTTGACGCCTTTTTAAAATAGAATTTACGCTACGAAGCCCTTTTTCCAAAAATCTAGCGAAAACTCGAATTTGAAATTAGTTCACAAACTTCCGAGAAAAAATTAAAAAATGTGGGCTAATAGCGCGATGGCGACATGCTTACTGAATTCAACACCGTGGCAATCATGCAAATCGAACGAATAGAAGCGTCGTAAAGTGAAATTTACGAAAACACCTCGCCCCCTTCCCCTTCTGCGCCGTCGCGTCACCTATCCGATTATTGTGGGCCCTCTGTCGGCGCGGGGGCACGACCAGGCCAGGCAGCATGCGGCAGCCTCGGCGAAAGAGGCGGGACTTTCAGGATACGCAAGCCAGACAGTCGGATTATGCTTTCGTCACTTTGCATCTCAATCTATTTTACCCAATTACCATACCAAATTAGAGATGCTATACTACTATTACAGACCGAGATAAACGGTCTGTAATAGTAGTACATAACTATCTTCTTCACATATTTTCGTCTTCTTTC
Source organism: Gryllus bimaculatus (assembly GCA_017312745.1). Classification (NCBI taxonomy): domain Eukaryota; kingdom Metazoa; phylum Arthropoda; class Insecta; order Orthoptera; family Gryllidae; genus Gryllus; species Gryllus bimaculatus. The sequence goes on along the minus strand of BOPP01000175.1, from coordinate 2,721,574 downwards.
GAATACCATCTTAAAATTGTTTGAGGCATTACTCAAAATATCGATTCCGATTTGGAACTGTTTTTTAAAAAAATGAACTAATTTTGTAAATATTACTATTATTCCATCTTCTCACATTTTATTTTAGATCCATTTTACTTCTATGGTATCCCGGTATCATTTCACCTTACTCTAAAATTTTCCGTTGTCACAAACCGCTAAGAATGAGGGAAGTACACGCACGAGCTCTTTTATCCTACAACTCGATTTTTGATCTCAAAACGACGTTTACCTGCTTTAAAGGGTTCATCTGGTGAATCTCGAAATAATATACAATATAATTACAAATTCATTTATTATTTACAAAAATATATGTGTATAAAAATATACCCCTACCTAACGAAAAATAATCGGCTGGATCCGCTCCTGCTGTGACACCTCCCACTGATCGAAATGAACACAGAAATAATTATGAAAATATGTAACGTAATTTCATCATTTACTTTACGAGATCAAATCCTACAAAGAGAAATATCAAGATTGTAGGAAGATAAACCATGGAACTCTACAATATACCGATGACGCAGAAATCCTGGTGCCAGCGTGATTATCCCTTTTCCCCTTGCGGTCGAGCAAGCAGTATATTTTCTGGAACTTTTTGATTTTTTTCATCTAGATCTACCTCTGTTAAACAGGTTATATTATTTTAAAAATATTTAAAATGACCAACTGGCCACATGCCATACTTTTCAAGAAGTGCGTATAATGTTTCTCCGTAAATGCCATCACTTTGGTCTTTGTATTTGAAATGTTTAAATAATATCTTTTGTGATTTTGATAAAATTAATAATCAGACTTAGTAAATTATCTTATCTTTTAGCGTCAAAATTATTTTTGTATAAAAGTTCATAAATATCACGCAATCACGTTTCGGTGGTTTAGGGATGTGCCGCACATTTTCCCAGCATGTTATCTTCAGATGCAAAAAGATAAACAACAGTGAGAACTGTTGGGTAGCTATAAATAATCTAGTGACTACATGATATAGTTACCATAGGGTAAAGTGAATGAGAAACGAAATAAAAGAAAGTTTATAATTCTATCTAAAGATGAAATATAATTTGTGCACACTCACAGGGAGTGACTGACTGACGGACGGATTCACTGACGGACGGACGGACTAATGGAAGGACAGACGGACTGACTGACGATCGCATGACGGACGGACTGCCGGCCTGATGGACGGTCGTCCTCACGGACTGACGGTCGGCTTAAAGAACGTATGCTCGGCCTGACGGACGGTCGGCCTGAAGGAATAACGGACGGTCTGAAGGACGGACGGAAGGCCTGACGGACAGACTGTCGGCCTGACGAACGGACAGTCGGCCTGACGGACGGACAGTCGGCTTGACGGACTGCCTGACGGACTAATGGCTTGACGGACGAATGCCCTGACGGACAAACGGCTTAACGGATGGACTGAAGGATGGAGTGACGGATGGATTTAAGAACGAACTGACGGAAGAACTGACAGATGGACTGAAGGACGGACTGACGGAAAGACAGACTGACTGACAATATAGTCAAAAGAGTCACAATAATTAAAATTCTCAAAATAATCATAATACTCAGAATAGTCATATCGACTTGTCGGACGGATCCGTCAGTTGATCGACTTTGCTGGGTTGATCCCCCACTTGATCAACTTGCTGCGTCGATCCCCCACTGGATCGACTTGCTGGTCGATACCCCTCTTGATCGACTTGCTGGGTCAATCCCCCACTGGATCGACTGGCTGGTCGATACCCCACTTGATCGACTGCTGGGCCGATCTCCCACTTGATCGATTTGCTGGGCCGATCTCCCACTTGATCGACTTGCTGGGCCAATCTCCACTTGATCGATTTGCTGGACCGATCCCCCACTTGATCGACTTGCTGGATCGATCCCCCACTTGATCGATTTGTTGGGTCGATCCCCACTTGATCGACTTGCTGGGTCGATCGCCCACTTCATTGACTTGCTGGGTCGATCCGCCACTTGATCGACTTGCTGGGTCGATCCCCCGCTTGATCGACTTGCTGGGTCGATCCCCCACTTGATCGACTTGCTGGGTCGACCCCTCAGTTGATCGAATTGCTGGGTCGATCCCCTGCTTGATCGACATGCTGGGTTGATCCCTCGCTTGATCGACTTGCTGGGTTGATCCCTCGCTTGATCGACTTGCTGGGTCGATCCCTCGCTTGATGGACTTGCTGGGTCGATCGCCCACTTGATCGACTTGCTGGGTCGATCTCTCACGTGATCGATTTGCTGGGTTGATCCTCCACTCTATCGACTTGCTGGGTCGATCCCCATTTGATCGACTTGCTGGGTCGATCGCCCACTTGATCGACTTGCTGGGCCGATTTCCCATTTGATCGATTTTCTAGGTCGATTTCCCATTTGATCGACTTGCTAGGTCGATTTCCACTTGATCGATTTGCTGGGTCAATCTCCCATTTGATCGACTTGGTGGACCAATCTCCACTTGATCGATTTGCTGGTCCGATCTGCCACTTGATCGATTTTCTGGGTCGATCTCCCACTTGATCGACTTGCTGGGTCGATCCCCACTTGATCGACTTGCTGGGTCGATCCCCCACTTGATCGACTTGCTGGGTCGATCCCCTACTTGATCGACATGCTGGGTCGATCCCCCGCTTGATCGACTCGCTGGGTCGATCCCCCGCTTGATCGACTTGCGGGGTCGATCTTCCACTTGATCGACTTGCTGGGTCGATCCCTCACTTGAACGACTTAATGGGTCGATCCCTTACTCTATCGGCTTGCTGGGTCGATCCCCTACACAATCGACTGGCTGGTTCGATCTTCCACTTGATCGATTAGCAGGATCGATCCCCACTACCCATTTATAATAATAATAATAATAATAATAATAATAATAATAATAATAATAATAATAATAATTAATAATTAATAATTAATAATTAATAATGGGCATGAATGTATTTGTGTATGTTGATTGTATCGTCCTTTTACCCCTCATTATCATCATCATCATTTCATCTTCCACACCCTCAGGGCTAGCAACCCTGGGGTATACAAATTGGACTCGGCTAAATGCCTGTTCCCAATTAAAAGTTACATGCACCTGCAATCGTGATAATGTTACTGAGCCACGGTAAATGCAGGATGGATGCATGCATGCGTGGTGCTAGTTGGCCTAATCGCAAGCAAAAAAAAAATATGTACAACTGAGTCCTTATATTTCTTTCTTTTCAAACATTATTTTTCTCTTGCAAAGAAAGCAAATGATTAGACGAAAGTTAGAAAACTCTCCGGGGATTCCAGCCCAGACCAAGACAAGATAAAGAAAAGTTTATTCAAGAACAAAGCGAAGAAGTGGAAGAACATAACAACAAATGGAGATCTTAAGGAATTTTCCAGATCATCCGTAATATGACCACGGTAAACCAACAATGGCGATTGTTAAGAACGAGAACGACAAAATAAATACAACAAAAGAAGACATCACGAAAAGATGGGAAGAATACGAAAATTAAATGATAAGGGCTTACAAATAGAGTAGTGTATAAATATAGATGATTACGAATAAGAACCTGAGATCGAACCAATCAAACTATTCAAAGATACAGGGCAAGAAATCATTCGGCGAAACTAACACATTTACGCAATGTGATCTGCAAATAAAACAGTGAACAACAGATTTGCAACGCACTATAATTATTCCATTAACGCAAAAGAAAGGAGAGCAGCCGAGATTCGTGCAAATAACCAACACAATTGCAATGAATACCGTGGATGATTCAGGTCAATGCGCAAAATCTCCTCGGAAAAAGAAGAAAAATATTTTTAAAAAATGTGTTACATAGTAAGACATATTACATTTAAGATTTTCAAAACAATTCACATTGAAAGAAACCTCATACTTCTATCTACTTCTGGGAATGTTGTGTAGATTGCATTACGTCGCGTAAGCGTATAGGGTAAAGCCATATCATAAGATCATACTCAAGAAAAAGATTTCCTTCGTTTTTAAACTTCGTTTGGAATGTTACGTGCGTTTGGAGTTCAAGGATACAGCTCGCGCAGACCGCTATTTTTACACTTTTTAAAATTTGAAGTCGTAGGTTTTCCTCGCGCCAGAGTCATTGTGCATGATGCTTGGCTGTCCGGGTTGAACGCCGCGTCGAAGATTGTTGCCGACGTTTCACCATCTTGGTTCGTGGTCTTTAACATATCCCATTACCATCTTATGTCATGGGCATACCAAACCCTGTGGAAGACCAACGACAAAATGTCGAAACGTCGGGAAAACAGCCTTTGGACGCGACGTCACCCGGAAGCCAAGTATAATGCTTTTTTTATTTTTGTCCGAAAGTACGAAAACGTTTTTCAAAATTAGCTTCGACTATTTTACTTGGGAAAAGAATTTCACCAGATGAACTTTTTAAAGCATATAAAGTCGTTTTGGAGATCAAAATCGAGGTTGTAGTCATAAAAGAAACTCGTGCGTATACTCGCTCAATTTTTTACGGTATTTACACGGAAGTTTCTTAGAGCAAGGGTGGAAGTGATAACAGAATACCTTTAGAAGTAAAACATATCATAAAATAAGATTGTGAGGATATGGAAATAATGCGGATCATGTACACAATTAGTTTCTTTTTTTTTAAAAAATAGTTAAAATCGGAATCAATATTTTGAGTATATTGCATCCAAAAATTTTTAAAATGGTATTCGACAGGAAGACGGAAATATGTGAAAAGGTAGTTTATGTACTAACTAATTACCAGACCGTTTACCTCGGGGCTGTAATAGTAGTAATAGAATCTCTAGTTTGATATCCGTGGAAAACATAGATTCGAGATGCAAGTGGCGAACGCATAAACGAGTGTGTGGCTTGCGTGTCCCGCAAGTACCGTCCTCCTCCGTCGGGGCTTGGCCGCAACGAACGCCGGGCCTGGCCGTGCACCGCGCTGACAGAGGGCCCAACAACGGGCGGGTGGTGAACGCAATGGCGCAGAAGGGGTAGTGGGGGGGTCGAGGTGTAAATTCACTTTAACGACGCTCCTATTCGTCCGATTTGCATGATTGTCACGGCGTTGATTCAGGAAGCATGTCGCCAGTCTGCGCTATAGAGGCCACATTTTTTAAATTTGTTTCTCGGAAGTTGAGAACTAATTTCAAATTCGAGTTTTGCTAGATTTTTTGGAAAAAGGACAATCGTACGTAAAATTCTATTTTAAAAGGCGCTCCAAATGCCGTTTACAAATCAAAAATCGGACCATTTGAT
>BOPP01000175.1:2681350-2702685 GCA_017312745.1 Gryllus bimaculatus | reverse complement strand
ACTACATGCTGGTATTTAAAGGCCTATATTAGCTCTGAAAAGAAGAAAAAGTAATTTCTTTACTATTATATAAATTATATACTATATAATATATATATAATAATATATATATATCTATATATACTATATATATATAATATATATCGTATTTCTCAGTGTAAATCGCTGTGGATCATTGTCGTACGTACTAGCTATGATTGTATGTTTTGTTTGTGTATTTCAGTATAAAAGATGAACCGAATTCTAAGACTGCACGATTGTGTGTTTATAAAACTCGTAGCAGTTGAAGCCAGTTTACCATTAAGTACAAACAAGGTATTAACATAATTGTGATACAGGTCTAATTGATGTTCAGATATTAAAAAGACCAAACATATTTTGTCGGCCACAATTTTTATTTCTGCAATTAATTTTAACTAACACATTTCAGATTTAACCAAGCAATACTGAGATGTTTTTTAAAACTGTATAAACTCACAAACCGCAAAAGCAAGTCTAGCTTCTGCTCATCTGCTCGTCAGCAACAAGTTTTTAGCAACGACCTCGGATTGCCTTGCTAATTGCGCCTTTCCCCCTCGCAGTTCAATGTGAACTCTCGAAATGGGTCATGTAGTTTGCGTTGTTGTTATCCGCGACCACGTCAAAAACCGACTCCGACAGGCTAATTCTAGCAATACACTCGCGCAAGAACGCCAGCACTAACAAAGCCACCGAGCGCGACGGACCCTGCACAGCGTAGCGGCGTGGGGTTGCAGCGGGCTTTCTGCCGGCGAAAACCTGAGCTGGTTAATCCTGGGCGGGGCCTCCGGCGAGGACGCGGGGGGGGCGGGGTGAGGAGGCGCCGGCGCGTCACGAGGACGGTCGTAGTGGAGGGAAGTACAGCCGTTGGGACGGAGAAAGAAAGGGCAGCGGTGACAGGCGAAGTGCGCGGCCGGTCGGCCGGCGAGTGTGGCGGCCGCCGTTCGAGAATACTCGGGGCCACTGGAGAGCTGCAATGAAGCGTGCAGGCCTCCGCGCGTGACGAGGTCGCCGTTGCGTCAGCCGTGTCATTCCCGCTTGTGGTGGCTAGTCGCTGTGAAACGGGGGAATCCCATTACTCTTTGGAGAGAATTCTTGCGACGCGGGTGGCTCTGATTGGTCATTTCCGCGCCATCTGTTGTCAATAATAGTTGATATCCTTCCTATTGCTTGTGATATCCTCTCTCCCCTCAACATGCCACTACATTACACATATGGCGGACACCTATCGGGACGTTAGATCTTGTGACTGGGGCGGGCGCCCTCTAGGGGACGTCCGCTAAGAGACGGAAAATTCCGGAAGGCGACGTGCGTCTAGTCTCATGTTCCAGTAAGATAGAAACCTCTTCCGGATTATAAAATAAACTAATGTCATAATTGACGTCTCCGGACACAAACCAATCAATAGCACCATCGATATTAATGTAGGCACCGACGAGAAAGACTCACTTGACGAGCCTGCTCGCGGCTGTTACAAATCTGACGCCGCTTCTATCTGCTTCATCAGCCCGCGTAAGGGAAGAATTGTCGTACGTACTCAGCTTCGAAATTTGTATGTTTGTTTGTAATTTCAGTATAAAAGAATGAACGAATTCTAAAGACTGCACGATTGTGTTGTTATAAACTCGTACATTGAAGCCAGTTTCCATTAAGTACAAACAAGGTATTACATAATTTGTGATACAGGTCTATTTTGATGTTCAGATATTTAAAAAGACCAAAATATTTTGTTCGCCAATTTTATTTACTGCAATTAATTTTAACTAACATCAATTTCAATTTAACCAACAATACTGGGATGTTTTTTAAAACTGTATAATCACAAACAGCAAAAGCAATCTAGTTCTGTCATCTGCTCGTCAGCAAAAGTTTTAGCACGACCTCGGATTCCTTGCTAATCGCCTTTCCCCCTCGCAGTTCATGTGAACTCTCGAAATGGGTCATGTAGTTTGCGTTGTTTTCCGCGCACACGTCAAAAACCCGACTCCGCGAGGCTATTCTACAATACACTCGCGCAAGAACGCCAGCACTAACAAAGCCCGAGCGGCGACGGACCCTGCAAGTAGCGGCGTGGGGGTGCAGCGGGGCTTTCTGCCGGCGAAAACATGAGCTGGTTAATCCTGGGCGGGGCCTCCGGCGAGGACGCGGGGGGGGGGGGGGAGGGAGCGCCGGCGGCGTCGAGGACGGTCGTGAGGTGGAGGGAAGTACAGCCGTGGGACGGAGAAAGAAAGGGCAGCGGTGACAGGCGGAGTAGCGCGGCGGTCGGCCGGCGAGGTGGCGGCCGCCGTTGCGAGAATACCTCGGGGCCACTGGAGAGCTGCAATGAAGCGTGCAGGCCTCCCGCGTGACGAGGTCGCCGTTGGCGTCAGCCGTGTCATTCCCTCCGCTTGTGTGGCTAGTCGCCTGTGAAACGGGGGAATCCCATTACTCTTTGGAGGAGAATTCTTGCGACCGGTTGCTCTGATTGGTCATTTCCGCGGCATCTGTTGTCAATAATAGGTGAATATCCTTCCTATTGCTTGTGATATCCTCTCTCCTCACATGCACTACATTACCACATATGCGAGGACACCTATCGGGACGTTAGATCTTGTGACTGGGGCGGGCGCCCTCTAGGGGACGTCCGCTAAGAGACGGAAAATTCCGGAAGGCGACGTGCGTCTAGTCTCATGTTCCAGTAAGAATAGAAACCTCTTCCGGATTATAAAATAAACTAATGTCATAATTGACGTCTCCGGACACAACCAATCAATAGCACCATCGATATTAATGTAGGCACCGACGAGAAAGACTCACTTGACGAGCCTGCCTCGCGGCTGTTACAAATCTGACGCCGCTTCTATCTGCTTCATCGCCCGCGTAAGGGAAGCAATTCGGCAGTGACATATATACAACCGGTACATGTGCTCGAGAGCGTGGCTTGTTCGTATTTAAGGTCCTTGAGTTACGGTTCGTGGGATATGAACTACTAAGCGGCGCGTCCGGGGATACGCTTGTGGAATATGATCTTCAGGCGATGTTTAGTTGTTTGGACTTTCAGTGGTGTCGGACTCTTCCGGATCAAAAAAAAAACGCATTCACGAATAAAATCACTCAGCACAATATTCCTTTTAACTCTTTCCAGACCAAATTATGGATAATTAATAAAACAATTAATTTCCACATTTATCACTACCAATGATCTTCAGCAACACACAAAAATTAGCTTCTTTAGTTATTTTTGTTACATGGTTGAAATGTTTTAGTTGCTCCATCTAGAGGAAGGGGTATAACGTGTTTAAATATTTTATTATTACATAATTACATTTATATATTATTTATTATATTAAAAATTATTATTTTCAATACAATCATCTGAAAATTCACTTAATTCCTCACAATAGGAGACATAATTACTCATTATAAGTTCAAAAATATCTTCTCTTTATAATCTGGAGTTCTGAAACACATGTAATATAATTAATTTTCAAGTTGTGATTTCCCGCGTACAACTTTTTGTAACATAATTACTCTTGTTTCCCACTGGGTCCATATGGAACCAAAAACGAATAAAGTCACAGCATAATATATTTTAACATTGCATAACTGCTAAATTTATATTATTTTCCTTATTATATGTATATTTATTATATACTTTTGTAAGACTGCAATAAACAATATCTTACCTTGAAATTATTATTATTTTTATATGAAGCATAGCTGATGCAATGGCGCAGGCACTCAGTTGTTTACAACGCTGTAGAATGTTACTTGTTTCAACAATCAAGTCAAATGTTGCCATTTACTGACTCTATACACACACTACAAAGCAATGTTGTCACGTTGAAACAATGGGCGATCGCGGATGCCGAGTAAATATAAAAAAATAGTAACGAGTCCCATTGGCCCCATTGAGCTGCAAAGGGTTAAGTGAGAATGAATTGAAAAAAAAGTATTTAGATTGCATATTTTTCGAAATTATGTAATGAGTTCGGATTTGTCTCACCCACTTGGGTGAACAATTGAGAAAACGTTCTTTTAGCATTGGTAATTAAATTGTAAGGGATGATTAATTCAAGCACTTGGTACGGAGTGATTTAGAAAATGCTGAATAAAAAATACTACTACCACCCGTTCAGTTTTGGTGGGCTGTGATTTACATACCTCAAAAATCATGAAAATCTAAATTGTCGTTGGAATGCGAAGGAGGCAGATCAATTACAATTTTTTTTCTTCAAAATATCGAACAAGATTTACACTATTTACTTTCGCGCTCATAAATCACCTAGGGTACTCTATGCCGGGTCCCGTATAAACAAGGAGCACTGAATCATCCTGTAGATTTAATTGACTAAATATAATTGATGTAATTGTGTTTTTTAATAGTAAGAAATTATATATTGTCTTACTAGTTGCGATTAATTCCTGAAAACTAACTGAGGAATAAACAAAATAAATCCACTCGTTTAGTATACCGCGATACATTTCCCGAAATGAACTACTCTTTTCAGCCCAGCGAACTGTCTGGCATAACCGATGAGTAGAGATCCATGGGAACACTACACGAGTCGTTTGCTGCAGCAAGGGTTGTTCATGGTGTTAGCAAAAATGAAACTGACCAAAGTCTTTATTTTTGACAATAACATCCAGAGTGTCACAGCAGCTAATGCTTTAATCACACATAAATAAGGGAATATCTTTGAATGATAAACAACAAAACAAGAGACGGTAAAAATATATGGTGCTAGCCCCATTGTCGGCGGTATCACCCCCTGAATTTTCGAAAATTTCAGTCTCGGCACCCTTTAACACTGTGGATCTCGAAGTATTGAATTCCTTAACGATTTCTGAAAGGGACTGTTCCATGCGTCTAGGTCCAACTATCATTCCGCTATCTGTTAATTCCCGTGGTACAGATACAATCACGTTAGAAACATTTTCACGTGAATCACTTGAGTTCAAACGACAGTTCTAGAAATGCACTGTCTTTTAACTTTTATACGCGATACTACTGCCATCTACATATTTGTTTGCTTCTATCCCAAGACTTTTGTCAATTGAGTGTAAACGTTCGATGTTAATTGTAATGAAAATTGGTGTTACGATTGATTATATCTGGGCGATAATTAGTTGAATCTCTTATTGCAGTGAATGTGTTTCCGCGGGAGAAGAAGATATTCCTTCCCCAGTAAGCGTGATTCCAGTGCCGACTTACATGTCAGCTTGGGGGTGTTCCCCACCCAGATAACTTTGCCAATGGGGCACCGACCCAGTCAAAGCACATGCTCCCGACTGCTCTCTCGACATATGCGACAGTGTCGTGCATGTACGAGTACGTTTGTGTGTGTGTGAGGGGCAGGAGGAGCCAAGATGAGAAAGGAAATCTTGGACACTTTCGTGGTCCGTTTGTTACCGTTCTATGCTGGTATTCGCCTGGTATCGATCGGGGAAACCACGGACAACTCACAATCAAAGCAGACGTTCACTAGAATTTCCTCCAGTCAGCTGAGCTAGCTATGAAACTAGTGTGGGGTATCCTACCACAGTCGGGATTTAAACCTACAACCTCCCTCTCAGAGTCGCAGGTGTTAATTATTGAAAAAATCTGATATCTTAAAACGCTGATTAATTGGAACGCTGGTAAAGCCGTTCATGTCACACACTAAACCTCGCGCAGACAGTAGTCTCTTAGGCGCGAACATGTGTAGCATATGTCGGCCAAAGAAGAGCCGGCGGTGGCAGGAGGAAGAGGGGGGGGGTGCAATTCGGTGTCGGGAGGCGCTCGCGCCGCCGTTGGTCTCGGCGCGAAAGCCGCTTTGCAGAATTTAAATTTGAGGGAAAACACGCTCGCTCTGTGCCTCGCCGCAGCCGCGCCGCCTCGGCCCCAGAGCATTGCCTGGCTGATCCCCCCGCGTCTCTCCCGTCGCCACCCCCTCAACGCCGCCAGCGGCCTACACGTCTTTGCTCAATTACTTAATTTGCAGAGATTAGCCCTCGCAGCAGTGGGCTAGCTTTCGAGTAAAAAAATCCGGATTATATTGCACTTCGAAACCTTTATGTACTTTCACGTCTTTGAAAAGTCGTTTATTTTATTTTGAGTTCCGATCTATTAGCGCGGAAACATTCATTTGGTTGTAAATCGCATGTGAAACATTCGCTGTCGCGGCAGCATCTCTGACAGAGGAGCATAAGGATTGAGTCTCGGTGGTGGCGAACTTTCTACGGCGACGCACCTCGGTTGAATTCATTCGCAATCTGGAACCGAGAGAGATGGCTCTGGATATAGCTCGTGTCACCGCATTCTCTCCCCCAGGTTCCATTTCCGACGGTCATAGGATTTTAGGCACTAGCTGGTCAGTTTCAGTCGCTGTTTGGAGATTCAGCCGCTGTCTGGAAGATAATTTTTGCGTCCGGCGGCTTTGGTCGGTAGTTTTCCGCGGTTTCTTTAACCGACACCAGGCGAATGCCGGAACAGTACCCTAACAAACGGGCCACAGACAGCGTGTGATCTTTCCTACCTCTTACATGTCTCATCCTCACCCCTTACGTACACACTAACACATAGTTTTCCGTGGTTTCTCCGATCAACACCAGGCGAATGTCGGAGCAGACCCCTAACAAACAGACCACGGTCAGCACGCAGTGTTTTCCTCATCTCCCTCGTCCTATCCTCATCCCTTTCATTGGCACAAACTTACACGAACTAAACCATCACTCATGTTGGTAGACCATTTTCAAGCTTAGAGATTGTCCCGGATGGGTCGGTGGAATTAGTCAAGATGAAATGTTACTGGAGACATGTTTTGTCCGGAATCTTGCTAAGGTTGCTCCATTCTGCTAAAATCATCCTCCTCCAGCTGAGTTTGAATCCGCGAAATAAGATTTTGAAGTGAGCCAGCTCTCGAACTACTGGGACGGCAAAGAAACGTCATTAGTAATGAATAATAGGAATACTAATACATACTTTTGGTTTACAGTTTTTTCAAGGAAATTTTTACATACATTTGGTAAAACATTTTTATAGAATAGTTTCTGAATGTTTGATAAAATAATGATGGCTAGTGGGTGGTATGCGGTCGATTACTTTGCCTTCCTCTCCACGAATACTTAATTTTTATTATTATTATTATTATTATTATTATTATTATTATTATTATTATTATTATTGTTGTTGTTGTTATTATAAGGCTGTGTGAAGGTAGTCTTTTATTAAACTAAAAAACGTTCTGTGAGCCAGCAAAAAACTTTTATGCAGCCTGTAAAGAACTTTTTTGTATGGAACATACATTAGAACGTAATTAAATAAAGCCCAAATTAAGAACAAAACAAGTTTAATAAAGTAACATAAAACTTTTAAAGCTAAAAAAGAAAAACTACGAAAATTAATAAAACAAAACATAATTTTAAGAAATAAATAAGAAGCTATTAAATTACTTCTTCATTTATTATGACGTATCGCATATTCTCCTAGTGGGAATGTTACAACGCTCCATGACAACTTTTGTCATCGCGCCATTTGGTTGACGAGGTGACAGAGAGATGGCGTTGTGTTTCGAGCAGTCGATCAGAGAAGTTTATCGGAAGTGGTGAAGGCGATCGAAAAGGAAGCAGTTGGTCGTTGATCTTCGAAAACGATGGACGTGCGAATCGAATCAGGAAACGTTCGTGATGCAACTTGTGGTGACATTGGAGAAAGGTTTTTATGAACGTCATTAGAAAATGAATTAGGAACTGCAATTAGGCAAAGTATTCATTGCGCGTTTACTCATTTTAATTTTGAGAAAGATTTGTGATTTTTGTGCGGATTTCCGGGCGCTTGGAAGTTACAGTTGTGTGACGAACAATGAATTCTGTATTTCAGTGCTAGTGTTAGCGAGAGCACAGAAAGGGCGGCCGAACCGTGTTAGAAGTTACGGAATCCGAATTGCGAGTAAATTAGAAAGCTGTAGCTGGTGAATGATAAAATGCCGCTGGAATAAAAGTATCTTTCCGGACGAGTGGCAGTTAGGACGGGAGAAAATACAAATACCGATGATATGATCACGAGAAGGACTTTATTTAGTGATCCACCGAGGGATTTTATTTGGTGTACGCATAAGATCCCTCCGACTATTCGCATCTATACACTAGATGAGTGTCGAAGTCAACAGCGTGGCGCAACGGATCCAGAGAGCTTTAGATCCGCCACATTCTTCAGGGACAGCGAGAGACCGGCTTTTGCGGACTGGGCGCTGAGGGGAGCAAGTCGCTCCAAGGCCATCGGAACGGCAGCGAGACAAGGAAGTTCCAGAGGCGATACTGTAACGTACATGAAATATTGTTTTCTTTTAGTAGGAAAGAACAATCGTATAATAAGACAGTGTGATCAGTAGGGTCCGGATGTTTATGACCTAAAACTGTTAGAAATATGCAAACATTTATGACCTTTTGATTACATTTTCGAAACCTTCAAAATCTTTCCGATGTTTAAATAAACATTATTTTGAAAATGTACTTTTAAAACCTAGAACTCAATTCACAATTCGCACCTCTTTTGGCGCCCCGTGGAGTCCATTCTACTTATTAAATACATTTTATAAAAGTTGTTGACTTTGGCACAAAACCTGACAAAACTAAACTACCTCTTTGAAACAATTGTAATCAAGTACGCAAAATGGAATCAAAAAGATAAAAATGACAAAAAAATACGAAAATTCTTTAAAAAATATTACCATATTATGAAAAATGAACATAAAATGACCGAAGGGTTAATATAGGCAAAATGTGCCTTTTTATGACACGTGGAAATTGCATAATTTTAGTCATTGTACATAAAATCAAGCTTATGTTACATTTTACATGGAAATAGCGCAAAGAAAAAAAATATGAAATTTCATAAACATCCGAGCCCTAGTAATCAGCAAACCATTATGTATTAGGATGTTTTTCAGAGAGAGAGAGAGTTCTTCAATGATGTCTATTATTCACGTGTTGATGTTTACGATACGAGCTACGTAGGAGCAAGTGTCGGAATTTCTACGAGAGAATTGTTATGCGCGTGTAGAAGATATATTTGTGGTCGCTAATGACCTAGTGGCTGATGCAACCTCAAATAACAACAAAAAAGATATTCTTTGCGACCTTGAAATACTCAGAATAGATTGTGAACAAAAAATGTATATGATTATTCATAATACTTCCTTGATATCTCTGTCATCATTTGTAGAGTTGCCGAATTTGCTATTTCCTGAATTTCAGGTGGAGTACAAAATTGTTGCTGTCGCTGGCTTCAAGATTACTTTTATGTTGAATGATAAATGCGAAATGTTCCTAAAAATAAGAGTACAACAACGTATAGGTTACGCACATGATACTGGAAGCTCGCACTTGTTTACCGCGATTCTACAGAAGCGCGAATTTCAAAGCCAATGCAATTCTGCCCGTGGGTTTCGAAAAATTCTAGGAATGTGATTAGTTCTCGGGCCGTGTATTCCGAACTGGACTCCACGGGTGTGTAATGAGTGTCATTCGTCGATTAAATATACAGCGGGAAGTCGTATGTTATTAAATGGTCGTAGAGAAACTCCATTCTGTCGTACTTGAATTCAAAAGGATGTAAATATTCAGAATATTGAGGTATTTTTATTTTGTGCCTACATTGTGTCAGGGTATGACCTACACGTCATATAGTATTATACGTCACGTATTGGATATTTTTATGTTACTTGAAGTTACAGAAGAGTAACGAGGATCCTAGAGTCAGGGATCCGTAATTACTATTGAAAAGGAGAGCTTTAATTACAATACTAACAAGCACAGAACGGTATCTGAGGTTTAAGCATAACTGATTTATGATTTATTGGAAGAGAATTTTCCTGTCTTTGTTGTGTTTATGAATTAAGAACAAGACATTTGGATTCTATTAAATTTGTTAAGTTGTTACATAGCGTGTCTTACTTTGATTAGAGGTAGCCAAACACGAAAAGACTCCTGCCCTAGGTCCATCAGTTTCTTTTCTTTGTTTTATTAGCCAACGTCACATCCCATTAGGGGCAAGGGACTCCTGCTTGAGCAGGGAATTATTAATACTTCTTTAATGAAGTGATAGGAAGATGATGAGGGGTGAAAGAACGATCACAAATACATCCATGTCCGAGGCGAGATTCGAAGCCGCGATCCTTCGATCCGAAATCGCCCCGATACTACTGTCTTAGCGATATCGGCTACCCTAATTGGCACTTTCTTATTTAGGTATACAAAAATATTTTTGCATATTTGTTTTGATCTTGTTTGCGTGAGGCTTGTCTCCATGCCCGCGCGACCAAGATGATGTTTCGAGACAGATCCGGTCACAAATGACAGGCATATCTCATACGTACTTCGTAATTTAAAAATAGAGAAAAAACTATTAAATTACTGCTTTATTTATGTTGAGAAATCTGGTTCAAAGTATAAGATAAAAGGTTGAAATGTTGGGAAACTATACTTAATTAACAGGGCTTCGATTTGCATTTAGCCGATCTGCTTCAGAACATGACATATTCTTTAAAAAACGAAGGAAAAAGTTTTTTTTTTCTATTTTCTCTTCTTTTTTGTTGATTGTAAAGGTCAAAATAGAATATAATGCCTGAAAAAAGTCTGGAAACATCTTCATCTATAGAAAATCGCAAGAATGATTTAAGTCAATATTTTTAGACGTAATGTGGATAAAAAATAAAATAAAATATGAGCAGCTAAAAAGTACTTTCGTTTTCATTTGTTCATAATATTTTAGGTAAATTGATTTAAATCAAGTGGAAAAACTAATTTTATTACACTTTAATTACTATTTTCAACATGAACACTTTTTATCCCTGGAGGCACTGCCTATCTTATTGGGCTAACCCCTTTTGGTTTTCTTGTTTGTATCCGAATAAACTAATATTTATTCGGCATCCTTAGAGCAGCGCTTCGTCCTCCTTTAAGTACAACCATCTGGGTATCCAGGAGGTATTATAGATATCCAAACGGATAATAATGTCGCCGCAGAATATTTCCGGTCATAATGGCAATATGGTATGATTACTAAAGGGTGACAGTATTGCAGTATACTGAAAAACTAAAAAGAAATTTAAATGCCCAGAGTAGTGCCACGTATGGTTTCTTAACTAAAGAAATTGATTCAGATTGAGATTCGAGTACTTTGTATGGCAATAAAAATTAAAATATAGGACACCAATACGGCTACTAAATTACTCGATACAAATGTACTTTATTCACTGACAGATAATTCTCATCTGTCAATTTATAATTCGCTGCGTCTCAAAAGCTATAAAGTGTATAATTCTCACATAGGTTGTAGTTCCAATTGAACGCCATGTTAGAATTATTCTCAAATCAAATGAGAACACAAATAAATTAGTGAAAGCCCGTTTTTTCTATTTAAAGTTATAATTTCCAACTGTGTAGCCTCCGGCCAAATGATATGTGTTTAAAGTTTTGTTAGATGTTCAGGACTACGGAAAGAGAAATTAAAACTATATAACTAATATATAAAGCACGCAGCAAATTAACGTTTTTAACTTCTGGCAATGAGAGAAGTTACATATTTCTGTTAGGTAACCAAAAATGCGTGGTGAATGAACGCTTGGCTGAAAAATTAATCTATTAGATTGGGTTTTTCGTCTATTCTCATACAGAGCTATCATCTGAATTCTCACGCTCAGTGCGTAAATGTTTACGACACAGCATTACGAGAGATGGAGTGTGAATGCAAGCATGTATGACCACCCAGGCGATAGAAGCGGGGGTGAGCGTAAGGATACAGTCAAGAGTAAATACGGCAAAGGCATAGACGTACAAGAGTGCCTAACGCACAAACTTATGCTGATGACATGTCCAAGAGCAGGAGCGACGGCCGGGGCGGAGGTTTGAATGAAGGTCAGGCTGGCAAAGGCGAGCATGAGATCAAGGCACTTAGTGAGGGGGAAGGCGCCCGTTACTGCACTATCTGCGAGGGTGAGAGTAACGTGGCGGAGAGGAAAAAGGAGTACATGTGCCCCTGGTAGCGAAGGTGAGGAAACATCCCAGATCGAGACCTACGATGGGGGCATAAAGGAACATGAGCGCCTAGTAAACAGGAGTAAGCCTAATGACATGGCCCAGAGCGAAGGCGTAAACGAGACAAAAGTCAGGGACGACTGGGTGGGTACACTTCCAAGGGTGAGAGCGGAGGCGTACAGGAGGGCCAAATCGGCAAAGACGAGGAGGATTGGGTAATCGGACCAGAATGGGGGTTAAGACGACGCAGATGGAGGACTAAGGCTTAAATTTTGCATCAACCCCTTAAAGACGGAGTGAGTAAGCGGCCCAGAATGTGGAGAAAAGCGACGTCAGAGAGGTCGAGATAGGTGCACGGCCCAGTGCGAGGGAGAAGCGTAATTAAGCGTCAAGTCGGCGAGGACGAGGTGTATACACGGCCCAGCCAAAGAAAAGGCGTGCATGATCGAGAGAGGGGACATTGTGCAGAGGAAGGGATACGGCGAGGACGTCTACGAGCACGAACTGTGCAGGGCCGCGCGGGACGGTAGGCGGTGGGGGTGGCAGCGCGGAGATAGCGCCGCGGAAACGCAGCGCTGAAATATGACTTTTAAAACGGGCGAGGGCCGCGCGGGAAGCAATTACGACCGGGCGCAACAAAACATCGCGGTCGCCCTGGCCCCGAATTAAGTGAGCGCCCCCGCCCCGCGCGCGCCTTCGTTGCTGGCGGGGCCACCGCAGTAACCGTCGTTTCCGCTAGAGCTCGCGCCCTCCACTCAATTCGCCTCCGCGCCGAGTGCGACGCGACTCCACGTGTACACCCGCACACGCGAGGGCGTGGCGTGAGATCGTTCGGGGAAAGATCTCAGTCCAGTCAGACTCAGAACGGGAGGGTGGAAAGAATAATTGAAAATTCAACTTACTAGGAATACAGTTTTTCGGATCGGTACTACTTAGCCATCTTCGATTGACGAATTTTTTCTAGGGCTCTTTTGGGGATCAAAGATCGTTTTTGGAGATAAACATGTACTAAATATCATAAAAAGAAATTACAAATGCTAATTTGCTCGATTGACACGTAATGTCAGTATTTGCCAGATTCTGACACATTAGAGTTCCCGGGAGAAATGTCACATATGCAATTTTATTATACAAGCTTCCCTCATATTTTTCTAAATTATTGGAAAAAAGTAATTATCTTCTACCTCTTCATGTCCTGGAAGTTTGTGACATTCATTATCAAACCTTCTTTATAAACAACGCGAAAGAAAAATAGGAACATTCTAGGTATAAAAAAATAGCCTTGTATCTACATGTAAAAAGTTTTTAGATATTAGGAAATTAAAAATAAGTATAAGATTATCATAGACCTAACACAATAACGTGGTTGTGCAATAGAAGGTATTCCATTTTTATATACAAAATATTGCAATTTGTAATAATCTATCGAAGATAATTATTAAATATATTGAATACGCGTTGTAACGTTATCTCATGAGATTGTATTGTTAAAATACAAATACAAAGAGAAGAAACAAATGTGATATTTAAGAAAAAAAGAAGGGTCTGTTTAAGAACTCCCTATCAAAATCGCAACTAAATAGCCAATAACCACTCTCGTAATGAGGGACACAAAAGGTGTCTATTGTACCCTTCAAAGTACTGAATAAATAGTAACGATTGGGATTATATCAAATAGAAATAACAAACTTATAGATCTAAGTGGAGGGAAAAAGCTGAAGGATACGAAAATATGTTTGAAGTTCAAAATACAAAGAAACAAACAAATTTAAATGTCAAAAATTGAAAAAATGTATGTGAATGTATAATATAAATTCCTTTATTTCGTTTTTATAGTAATCAATTATAAACCCTCTTACACGTTATCTGCAATATTCTTACTAATTACAGATAACATTCGAGTAATTCGAAGGTTTACATTTCAACATAGAGCAATTACTTCATCAATCAGTTAGGAGCCCAAAAATCAAGTGAAAATCTTTGTAATAGTTACCCCGAATGAATACATTTTCTTTTCGATACGAATAAATAGCACAATATATACAAAATAGATGTAAGCAACAAACACAACACTACAAATTGAGTGCAACTATACAATATATTCTATCTTTCAACTCAAAACATAGCAGTTGGTAGTAGTACTATACTAATACTTTATCTTAAATTATTACAATATGCTTTATGGATTGTAACGAGTTACCACAAGAGATTTTATTTACATTGAAATATGACGAATATTATGGTGTGCACTGTCGTACGTACATTAAGCCACTTTTTTCGGGATGGACATTGTGCTGTTCCCGTAATTCCGTGTAACGTGTTTCCATGACCTCGAAAGACTCCCACACTGCGAGAGGGTGAATGTGAAGCACACCCTGCTGAGGCTTGCAGCCCTAGAGGACACTCATGGTATACCATATGCTCATCTCACACTTTGTAAATCATCGTTTTAAAGGGAAAAGACCTGTATATGAACCGAACGCCTGTGCTAGCGACCACTCCCTACTTTGCGGTAATTGTAAGTTGGAACAAGAACGCTTTGTTGGAAAACATTCTCTTATTGCTACGTGTTCATTTATAAACGATAATCGATTAAATTATGCGAAATAAAACTGTAACTTTAGTTTGACAAATATTTCGAACGTCCTAAATGCTCACTGTTTTTCGTCAATAGTGTTGTGTCGTTTGCCCCTGATTGATAGGCAACTCATCAGGCATTAGTGTTTGGCGGGCTTACGGTCTTTCAATGCAAGAACGAAATATCTTTGACTGCGTCCTATTTACGGACCACGGACCACTCGCGATCATTCCTCCCTCATCCTTATGTTCATCTGGCCCCTTAAACGTACTCACACATTCAATTACTTTCATGCATTAAACGATCACACATTATCGAAAGCCCAGACTAGAGCTTATAGTTTGTCTTTGGTTGTGCAGTGATGGGTGAGACACCTCGAGGGGGAAATTCCACTAGTCGACATGTAGATCAAGGTCTGATTTGGTATTTTACTACTTCAAGTAATTCTTTCCACTTTAATAACTCAGAAACAGTGTTGTAAGTACCTAAGGTGCTGAGTTAAAAGGCGCCAATTATGATCGCGTTTCGACAATGAACACTCGGGGAAATTTTAAATAACAAATACAAGTGTCATTTCCCCCTGATTGATAGGTAGGAGTTCGACAGGTTCACGTTCTTTCCATCCAAAAACGAAATTCCTGTGACTGCGTCCTACCGAGACCCACCTGTCACCCGTGCACGTTCAGTAGCCTATAAAACACGCGAAAATTCCCCATTTGTAACTTACTTATTTTCAATGTTCTTCCACTCGTTTATTGTCAGAATAGTATCATTTTTAGTGCCTCTACATGACCTAGGAAGTCTATCACTTATTCTGAGACATTGTGTAAAGAGTCGATAATTTTCTTTCTTCGTCTATCCTTGTAACGTTAGAGGATTACCACGGGGTTGATATATAGCCCTTCCCCCGTGCCGTTCAATGCAAAAGGGTGCCCCCGTACATCTCTCCTTCGTCTATTAGACTTGTGTTGCCACAGTTTAATTTCTATCATAATTTTCTCGCCTTCCTCACATCCATTAAACAAGCTACTCCAAACTCGCTCATGTAGCGTTTGCTAGCCTCATCAACCTCCTGCAATCTCCTTCTCTCCAATTACATCATTCTCTTCGCTCTCGAGTCCATTACTTCTCGTGCGTCGCCGTCGTTGGTTCGTGCCATCGCTCCAGTTACCTTCTCTCCAGAAACTTCCGGGGCGCCGATGCCTTCGCAGCTCGCGGTTTCAGGTGTCCAGCGAAACAAGAGCGCATTAATTGAGCTTCATTCATCACGCCCCGCCCCCTTCTCCATCCCGCGCGGGGCCGCCCCGGCCCCACCCAACGCCATGCCTCCTCCGGGACCGACTCTTCGTGCTTATCCAGCTCCCCGCTGGCCTGCCACGGCATCCGGCCCTCACAACCGCCCTCTCCGCCTCTTCGTACCGCTCGCGCCAGCCACTCTACCCCGTCCCCCGTGCCCGAGCCCCGTCCACCGTCTCCGACTCCCGTCCCATGCACCCGTACCCTGTTCCAGATCCTCGCCTTCGCCTGTCATCTCCGCCCTCAGTCTCCATCACCTACATCTCCTCCCCCGCTTCTCTCTTTGATTTTTCCGATCAATACTTCGTGAAAGTCAGAATGGTATATTTAAGATAGGAAACTCGAGCTTCTCTTCCACATACGTGTCCTCTCCTTTCCCATTGCACACACACACACACACACACACACACACACACTTTTACATGGACATCGCAACCACACATGACTGAAGACCAGTTGGGAGCTAAGAGCTTGTCTCGTTTGAGGCGGTTCTTGTCGGGGAACCCGAAGAGAAAACGCCGCAGGTCGACTTGTATGTCGGCGCCGAATATAGAGTTTCAGCGGGTAAGGAACACCGCTGCCTTCAGGCTATAACATGCACTACTCTCGCGGCAATAATGACCAAAGAAGTTAACACGTCCTGAAATACTACGAACTACCTTCACTCATCGAATCTTCGTGTCCGATGCCCGTCGCCGACCCATCCCAGCCCCGTCAAAACCTACCCCGTCCCGCTCGCCACCCGCCCCCACCTTCCCCGCTCCCCCTCTTCCCCGCCCGCGGTTCTCACGCCACGCTTCGAGGACTCCGCTCATAATATCACTGTAATTCCGCGAACCTCCGCCGCCTCCCCACGGTGCTGTCCTCGTTTTCTCGACTCCATTACTCATTGTATTCCGCCCGTATAAATTTACTACTTTCTCTTACAGCGGTCTTAATTAGTAGCACTCGTGGCCCGCGCCCGCCCCTGCCCCCGCCCCACTTTATCCCCGGTGATATCTGTGAAAGGAAAGCGTTTAACCTCGAGATTGCAGTCCTGGCGCGGCGCGGGCCGCGGCGGCGGTGGCGGTAGCAGCAGGGCGAGGGGAGTTGCGCGGGTAATAAATTATACACGGGCCCATTCAGCCTCAGAAGGCCCGTAGCACGGCGGCATGTTGCAGCCTCCGCATTCCTTGCTGTCGGTTGTTGTCACTTGGGGCCGCGCGGGGCAGTCGGCGAGCTTGTTTTCTACCCTTGGGTCTGTGGAGGCTTCAGGGCAACGGGCTTTCAGGGCTAGTTGGGTAATTTAAACACAATTTATACAAAATAATTAAGGCGTACTAGATTAGATTTACGCTCCGGTAGGTAGTTTATTTATTATATTTGTTACACAAGTTTATAATAAAAAGAAGTGTTAAACGCAATACTACAGTTTTCTTTCCCGCACTTACTCGGGAATATAGTGTACATGCGAAATAATTTTTAGATATTTGTTTTAAAAAATGTTTGTTTCATTTGTGAACGGGAGGAAATCAAGTTTTATTGCCATTTAGATGAATCCTATCGTAACGAAACATTGGAAAAGCTTTATAATAATTTAGAGCGTTCTACTACAAAGGCGAAGACGCCTTGGACCCCCTCCCTCCAAAAAAAGAAACTGTTTTGTCGAGAGTTTATTCAAAATATTCTTGAAGGATACCGTTGAAAATATTGCCAATTGATTAGTATGGTAGACTGAATTCGAATGTGCTCGAACTCGGCCGATCGGTCTTGCCTTGGTCGATCCATGTGGAGTTTGTACAGAGAAAGGCGGGTGCACGGAATGTTTCCTCGGGCGGGGTCCCGTTTACTCGGCCTCTTAGTACACTATCGCATCCATGAAGCATTTCTTCCCCAAATTATCAGTATATCACTTGGCCATCTCTGACGTAGATCTAAAGTGGAAAACTCTTACAGAAAATCACGCGAAATTTGAGGTATGTTTTTTACTGGAAATATGAGTAAACCTGTGAGAGGATTACTATTACAGGCATCATCCTACTGCCGCTTGCTTTTATTTGTATTTGTTTATAAAACTTTGGCACCTGTATAACCATTAGCTTTCCGATACACTAAAATCGTTATTAGTTCAAGTGTTAAATGGCACTACAATGGCAGAAGAATTTCTGCAGTCAGAATGTCAACTCTACTGCCGTCGGCGTTTCTGACATTTCCTTTGAGGTATGAAGATAACGAATACGTGATGACATCAGTCAGGGAATGAAGAAAGAGATAAAAACGCGAGGATCCGACAGAACGTGCGCTTCAATGTCGTCAATCAAAATACGGATTTTATTCTAACTCTTCCCACGGGTGGTCCACCACCCCAACAGTTCAGGCCACAAGAAACCTTAAATTTCACAATTTCGTTTAACAAACTACAACAAGCATATCAGCGGAAACAAATCAACAAAAGCTTGCTTCAGTGTTGCCAACCACTGCAGGGGGAATAATCCAAAAAGCTTGAGGGGTGGTCCCCGAGTGGCGTTTAAGGGTTAACAGAAAATGTTCGGGGGTTAAAAGCGGCTGGAGCGGCTGGATACTTGACACACAAACTCCATTTACTCCCGGAGTCAGTGAAAAGATATAAAACTGATTGAATTCCGCTTCTGAATTGAGGAATGTAAGCTCTGTCATAGCTATTTTTAATTAATTTGCTCTCTAAATTGATTTCTGAATGTATTGTATTTCTCTGGTTCATTTTCTGTTATGTTTTCTTTGTTATCCTTTAGCACAGCATCGATATTCATAATAACCACTTTTAAAACGACTTGTAAGACTGTTGTAATAAAGTGTTGTAAGACAGTTTAATAATTGTAGTAATAAACTGAGGAGAAACATAATAATTCGTATACAGAATAAAACGTTTTAATTCTTAGACAAAATATAAATTGTTTTGAAATCGTATGTTAATTGAAATATATAGTTTCTAATGTAATAATTATATTTTTTCATTATTTTAATTAATTAAGTCTATACTTACATTAATTTTATGTTGTCATATCTTTGATGGGCGTCCGGAGTGGTTTAAATAGATTTAGAATTTCTTTCTCTAAAAATTGAAATGGAATGTCGAGTTAATTCATTTTGATAGGTTTCTCCATAATTATAGTTATCGTTGCCACAACTTGAGGAGCCGTCGAAGAGCAGTTCCTGACACTCGCCAACTCGACTAAGAACTCTGCAATACCACGCTGTCTCCGTCATCCCTTCGGAGCCCCCTCTACTATAAGTCTCCGTCCCTCCCACCGCTTCCTTAGTCCCAAACGCCGACCCCACCGCAGTCTGTCTGCCACTGCAGCCCCGACCACGTTGCCTCGGAGGTAATGAAATACGGGCCCGTCTTGACAACTTGAACCAGGGAAAGCGAAGCGCGGGTAAAAAGACGGGATCGGTGCATTATTAATGAATTGGCTGTCTGTGCGCCGAGCTCTCTTGTGGCTCTAACAAATGTTTCGGCCGAGTAACAAGCAATTGGGTGGGCGCGGAGGAGAGATTGCCTCGGAAAGGAAACAGATCTTTCGAGCGTTGCGGGACAGTTACGGACGATTACAATGAAAGTTGGTCAGGGGCTCATATCGACACGTTGGAATAATATTTCATACTGTGTATGATATTGTTAATACTACTTTGATTTTTGTTTTATATAAATAACAGATTATTAGGTTGTAATAAACAAGTAATAAGTCATTGTAATCACATACTTCCAATTTAGTTCGAATTAGTAATCTTTGTAGTAATTCCTTTATTATTTGTCACATATCTTAAGAATAACATTGAATATTAGAATTTTTATAGAATCAGTGATTTGATTTATGTTGTATCGGAAATTGGTATTGTAGGAGCTGTGTTTTGGCTAATTTTTTTAACAGTATTTTAGTCTTAATCATGTAGTCGTTGTGTGTGGGTGGTAGTACCAGTACTCGTGGCACAGTGTGTCTTTAAGTGCGTTATTATTTTTCTTAATACTGTCTACCCGAGTAAAGTATGTTTCTCTTGTATTTTTAATATTTTAAAAGTTCTTTTGTGTTATTAGTGTGTGCTTCAATGCATTTGTTAATAATTAATGTAATATAGTACATTGTTTTAATCGTGTTGTAAATGCGTTTTGCGCAGATGGAGAAATATACTCCGAAACGTCGGCAAACAGAAAAAAGTGTCTTTTTTCACCAATACTAATAAACTTCAAAATGGATATACTCTTTCAACAATTATTACAAGATTAAAGAAACAATCACGGCTCTACGGTTAGTTTAAAAGCTTAGGATATGTTATATTTACTTCTGAAGTCTCTGAGTTCCACATTTCTCCTGTTTTTGTGCATGACGGCAGGTCCATATCGGCCTGTGGACAATCTCCAATGCTCGATTGCCAAGTCGCACCGAAGGGCACATCTTAGGAACACGCCGCGGGGAGCATCTTCGTCGCGCTCAACTCCTCTTGGAGCTCCCGTTCGATCGCTCTAGGGCCGTAATGACAAAACTGAATCCTTGCTAGAGCCGAGAACGCACAAGGGCTCGTGTCAGGTCTTCCTTCTAATTTTCCGGTTAAGAAAAATGATAGTTTGTTCTTGTGATCTGCGAAACGGTTACTTCGCAAACGCACGAAGAAAACACCAGCTCATAGCTGGGACTCTTTGACATAACAACGTATGACAAATTTTCTAAACTAGTTTCAAAGTTCTGTATTAAAACTAAGTTAATTTTAATGATTTTGAAATATTCTCTCCCTTTCAATAATAACACAAAACTTTTTTTCTTCTTAAACATCACTTTTGTAAAGTTGACACTTTTCCCGAAGATCATCAAACATATGGTGAAACCCTATGAGACCTCCTCCTTTGTTGAGTCGCTCAGTTCATTTACACAGTTGAAATAATGTGATTGTGTAGAACCTGCGGCATGGATTCTCAAATTGTAAAATATATGGATTTCTTGGCATTTACATAAAATCGTTGCTACGTTTACATGCAATTTAATAATAGGTTTAGTCATCGTAAATATGTATTTACTGCCTTACAAAACTTTCTCTTTCATTTAACTCAAATTGTACTCGATTGAATTCTCTTAAACGATAAGCGATTTACATCTAAACTGCATTATCTTTCCGAAGAAACTTGCAATGATCACACCACATTCGACGCATTTTAACGGGCTTAACTTAATTCGAGCTTTAATCAACGTTAGTGCAATTTTAATTAGGCTTACAATAAATTACCAATCGTAATGAGCCGACTGAAGCACGGGTATTCTGTATTTATGGAGTTAACAACGGACGGTAGCGCCACTCAGTGCAATGCGGTAACTCCGGGAACTAGATACGCAGTTGTTCGACATCACCACTTCTTTAAATTAGTTCGCAAATTTCCATGGCAATGTATTAATAAACAGCATGAGTGTGTATATATATATATATATATATATATATA
>BOPP01000175.1:2670061-2681330 GCA_017312745.1 Gryllus bimaculatus | reverse complement strand
AGAGAGAGAGAGAGAGAGAGAGAGAGAGAGAGAGAGAGAGAGAGAGAGAGAGAGCAAAATAGGTAAAAATAAGATAGGTCAACTCATTACCGTAAGTTTTACCCGTTATTTCTCTCACTTTTGAGCCCCGGCACAATGCAGTTATTCCTGGAGGAACCACTGGTGATATGTATTTCATTTACATTTTATTAGATTTGTTGGGTGCTTTTCTTAGGCTTCATGGCCACATACCTACGAGCTGGGATTGACACGTAACTACCACGTAATGTCGACAACTTAAAATAAATCAATTGTTAGAATATTGGTAATTTTGCCCGTTATGATGAACTGAATTGTGTAGCCAGCGTTGCCATTTGATATAGCGAGTGTTCTTGTTACGGATTGAACGTGACCTTCAAGCTCGCAAAGTATACTTTTTGCGTTTTTCAAATCGTAATAACATTTTTAGACGACGAATTTGGCTCCTTCATCATCAGGTACTGCGATTTCTTTCCGGGTTTTAAGTTTGATACCTGATAATATAAATTAGGATCGTCAAAATTGTTTTATTTCATACTCTGATCCACTTCCATCGTTTACTTCATATTAGAAAATGGAGCTTTATAGTGCACACACGTTGTGAAGCATTTCTAATATTGTATTTTCTAATTACATTCCCCCCCACCAACAACTATGTTAAACATTTCAAGACAGCTGCATTATCGTACATTTGTACTACTTCGTATAGACTGGAATAAGAGAATATGTGACATAGTAAGAAATAAGGCTGCATTTCACACTTCGAGAAAGTAGTTTCATGAGGTCCGAAGTACAGATTCAAATGGTTGAAATCGACGCGTTTTGAGGCCCAAAAATTCACACCATGCCGTGTTGTAATTGCTGCACCTTAAAGAAATATATACTACGTGGATATTCTCGGCAAGTTGAGTACCATATCAGAGATTGGGCTGGAGCTGCTAACGAAACTGAGAGACCTCTAGTTCAACATTCAATCCAAACTTCGAACAATATGGCTGTGATACCAACCTCTGAACGGTTATAAACTGGTCAATGATTTCATTTCGAAATGCTGAGAGTGCTCTTGAAATTATTCTAATCACGGACTTCTTCGAACTCATTCACTATTAAACGTAATTCACTAGATCCTGGCCCATCCACCAATCCCGTCATAATTTTGTGTGCTTATCGCTCGACAACTGCCGCGTTCTTGCGTGCAGTCATTATTAAAGATTTGATAAAATTATTTTGCAACATTTATTGCTAAACCATTATTTTGTCGTTAAATTACCCTTTTAGAGCTCCAAAGCGACAACCAATAGTTATTTTAATATTTTCTTTCTGGAGTGCATTTCGGAATTTTTACATTAAATATCGCTCTGTATTCCCGAGTGCCACCATCAATGTCTGATAATGTTGTACATTCGTCATCAAAAACGTCGTCAAAAAACCTTTTATTTCGTTGCTTGCTTGTATCTCTCCGAAATATTTAAGTCAAGTATGAAAAAATCAAACGATGAGAAGCGTAAAAAAATCAACCTGATGATATGTAAATAGATCGCTGGGTGTCAATGGATGTAAACAGAAAACTTGGTGCCATGTCATTCAATAAAGTCATTCACAATGGCGAAGGTAAAGAACGTAAACATAAACATAAACCGTGAAAGTTCGCACGCACCGAGCTTTCACGTTTACATTGTTATTTTAGAACGGTCTAGAGCGGGCCCCGGCTAGATCTCAAGGAATTCTTATTTTCGTTTGGCAGAAACAAGTGGGATGTGGAAGGGCATACGTTGTAAATTCACCATTGCTCATGCAACACGATTCGTTTATGCAATAAATGACTACCTCTAACACGTTGTATAGTCTATTTCTATACAATTAGAGACTATACTGATTATCAAAAAGAAAAATAATCTTTATTTTAAAACAGACAGTGACATATATGTAATTAGTTTACATTTGTATTGTAGACATTTTTTAAAGACTTATTGCTTGTAACGAATAATATATTTAAGCTTCCGGGTCAATGACCCCCATCTCGATCAGGTTTTGGACCAGTTTCCCTGATCCATTAAACAAATGCTTAGTTGGCAACTTGTTTTGCTTCATGAACGTAAATGTAGCTTCGCTATGTGCACGTTTTGTTAAACTATCCTTTTGCTTGTAATGGCAAGAGTAAAGTTAAGGGCGAGTTACTACTTTGTTACCAATGCAGAAAAATCACGCTTGCAATTCGTTTACAGACGCAAATAAGTTTTCTATAACTCGGGAACGAAAATGTCTATTTTTTCAAATATTGCCAATCTCACGCTTTTTTAAAATATATTTTGATTTATTTATTTTAAACTTTTACTAACCTTTAACTATTTATAGTAAAATGACGAAGGAATTCTGAACCTCAAGAAAACGTGCGCAGATAATCTTCTCTCCCATACGTCACCTAAAGTTTTACTGTTTTTTTATTAAATAAATCTAAATCTAAAATCTGATCGGGATTCACGGTTTGTAAGTACTTGATAACTAAAAATTGAATGACGGCAAAACATCCCTCTCCGTCTGTGTGAAGGGCTGCGCGTAAACTGCTCAGACAATTTTCTCCAAAATTGATCGCACCCGATCGATCTGGCCGAACTTAAAGCCCTGCGGGTTTGAAGTTTTCTCGCAATTTTGCCATACATTCAGAAAAATTAACAAAAATTATGTTCTCAACAACACATCAATTTTTTTCTTTGAAAATGTTTGTTCCGAACAGATAAAAGGATGCTTAAAAATGTTGCATATCCAATTTTTGTCAGGCTCAATATTTTTCGAAAATGGCCAATAATGAACATGGCAAAACTACAATACGAAATGAATTTTTTAAAAAAAATAGATCTGTAAGGTTCTGTATATTCTTTTGAAAATATGAATAGTTTCGCGTAATATTTGCGTTCTTTTAAATCGCAAATTTGAATTTTCCGCGCTTGTATTAGTTAAGAGTCATTCACAAGAGATTAGATCACAATATATCAATTGCAACTCCTCCATCTGACTGTTGAGTCATGCTACATCTGAAATTACTTATGTATTGCTGGTGGTTTACAGGTAATGTGAATGGCGTGCTGAAAATAGATAACTACGATTGAATCGCAGTGTGAGGGAACTTTCTTTTTTGCTGGCTGGAAAGAATTTTGTTGGCTTAAGTAGTATTGCAATACGAGATAGTAAGTGACGTTGCACCTCCAGTTCTGTTTTCATTAAGAATGAGAAACCTACATATTCCTCGAACTTGGTTTTATGAAACTCATAATGGAAAATAAATCATATTTCTTGAGAAAGTGTGTTCGATTGAAGTGTTCATTTTTCTTGCTAGAGCAAATGTAAATAGAATATCAGGGCGGAGTATTTACTCTGTTGATATCAATGAGTGGTTGCGATTATGTTTTTGTGTGATAATTACGTAATACCTATGTTTAGAAATTACTTAAAAATGCTATTTTTAGCAGTTATCCACACAATAAATTCAAAGAAGGAAAAAGGAAACCGCGAATCCCCGCTGGGCTTGTTACGTGTGTGTGCTCGAGAGACTTGCAGCAGATCCTTGGGCATTAGAATTTCGATATTTGCAGTGGTATTTCTGCTCCGAGTAATTGATTAATTGCTGTGTTTGTGTGTTTATCTGATAAGGTTATTAGTTCCATATGTGTTGTGCATGTTATGTGCCATTCCCCCTCTCGAATGTGAGATCCTGCGCCAACCTCTATGTCGGCCTGCGGGGATTTTCCTGCAGGCATCCCACCAGCGCGGCACCGCGCCAGCCGTGACGAGCCCTGAGTTACCCACTTGTCTCCCGATGTGTGCCAGTGTAGTACCTTTAAGTGCGTGTGTGTGTGTGTGTGTGTGTGTGTGTGTAAGAAGAGAGAAGGTGACAAAGGAAGGAGGGAAGATCGCGCGAAGTTCATTTGTTAAAGTACTACCTAGGAATTTGTCTGTTATTGACCGGAGAATCCAACTAAATTACCGATCAGAGTAGCCCGTCAAAAATTCTCCTCCGGGCTGTTGTGTACATCGACCCAGCTATTTAGCTAATGTCGGAAAATCCGCCACCGACAGCAGTCTAACCTAGTACCTTAGGACCACGCGGTCACAAGTCAGATTGAAGCTAGAACTATCACATACATAAGTGCTGAAGGAAAGATAGCTGCATGTACCTTCCGCCCTTCTGCTTTCTCCATCTCACGTAAGCATCCTCGAAAGAATGGCAGCAGACGCAACGCAATTCCTGACGACGTTAGTATTGAAATCGAGGGGAGGGGGGGCTACCCTGCTCCGAGCCCCTTGCGTGGGAGACTGCGTTCTCGCGAGACGCGCAGCAGACGGAGCACAGACGCGGAGCGACTTGGCAGCGCGGGACAGGCCCCGCCTCCGCCATGCCCCCACCCTGCCCCCATACCATTCCCCACCGCGCAACGGCCGTCTGTAGGCTTTCATTAAGAACGCTCCTTTGTTGCCCGCCAAATGAGCATTCCTAGGGGGCCCCGCGACACGGGCTACGCGTTCTTTTGTTTCGCTGGAAATATGCTTAATTCGGAACCAGTTCATTAGGGCCTGCCCCGCTCCCACTAGAGCGGGAGGGCGTGGGTTGAAGGGCGGACTCGAGTCAGACGGGAAGGAAGAAATCACGAAGGCCACGGATTCTGGGCTTTAATTTGAGAATTAGCAACCGGCTTGCATTTAACTGTGAGATTCGTGATTTTTTCTCGATACTCTGTAGCAGAAGGGCAACATCTCGCCCTGCAACACAGAATAGTTTACCAAATTTCATGTCGGGAAGACAAATACATCTAATCTTATCCAAAACAAACAGTCAAGACGTCATTTACTTCGTCGTTTCTGAATTATTTTCACGATCCATTGCTCGGTCAATATATTACTCGGTGAATAATCAAAAACGTAAATGGAAATTATGTAAATTGTTTAGAATTTATCTCAGCAGTGCCTCTCACACCCAAGTCTTCAAGTATGCGTGAGTAGATTGCTCATGGTACAGTCCCTGGATACAGAGTAGCGCACCGCCAACATGTATCCTCATATCGGATCGCCCCATTAGGTAACGTTAAGCAGTTTGACCAGCATATGGGTCAGTCTTAGACCGTGAGTCGGCCGTCAGAATTCCTGTGTTCTAATACTAATGACCTCTCGAGTCGGCAAGAGCAGTTCGAGTCTTGTAAGTGCATGTTAAGTGGCGAAGATACGCAGGCTGCAACAAAATCGAAAGGACCAATAAAGAGATATTGCCATAATTTGAAAAAAAAATCTTTCTCCAGTTGTATAAAACGTTCGTGCAGCGCTGAACTTACTACATTTTATAGAATTAATGACAAAATGATTGGTTTGGTAGTATTAATGAAAAATAGTAACCTTCACCTCCCCGTCTACTCATACTTCAAATAGCAAAAGGAGAGGTTAACAATGTGCACATAGTGAAGCTGCATTTACGGTTGTATGGTGTTGAAGGGCAATTACAAGAATTGAAGACTTTATGAAGTATTTAAAGCATATTAATACTAGATTTAGGTTTATTGGTAGTTCTCAACATTTAAAAAATCGCCCAGTTCGATTTCTCCTCACAACTGGATGGTAAATGACGAAATTGGTGGCGAAAAGAAATGCATTACTCTGCATCTAGGGGCTGTAGCTCTTGAGTCATTGGAATCTAGGGTCAGCCCATGGCTGGCAGTTACTATGGCCATGAATAATCTAGAAGCAAGTCTGACCCCCAAGAACTGCAACGTGCCTCTCCTGCAACTTGGACCAATTCTTGTTCCTTGTTGGACGCTATAACATTTTTAGGGGTTGAAGGCTTTATTCTGCAAACCCATCTCTGTAAATTCCAGAAGTAAAAAGGCGCCATTTATTCCAGACCGGAACGCTCCCCATTCCTTTCAAAACAACTCAGTCTTCTGGAGAATATAGCCCCCATCACTATCCTACACAATGTTAGATTCAAAAAACAGTATTTTCGTGCAAATCCGAAAATGGACAAAACGTTTGTTCACTTACCTGTCACAGGCAGTATCTCACATTAAGTGGATAATTAACTCTTTCCTGAAGTTGATTCTGTGGAAAGTGAGAGAAAAAGTCATTACTGACTCATCGCAAACAAATTAAGTGGAGAATTTCCGTTCCAATTTACAGAACTGAAGTAGGCGTCGCAGGGCGCCGAGCAGGAGGCGGACGGCGATTCGTCGGTCATATCGTCAGTCTGGCTCATTCGGTTGGAGCTCAAACAGTCGAGGATATGAGTCAGTCGCGCCGGCGTTGGGAAGTGGCAGGAACTGACATAGATGACGAAGTGTCGAGGATGGCCCAGGTTTCTTAGTTTTACGCTTAGGCCTACCAATGACGCGCGAAATTTAGTTCATAGTGTTGGCTAATATGCAACGCGATAGGAAATATAATATTCTAAATAGTCTAATGAGAATAAATTCGCGGCGTTTCTAAGCTTTTTAGGCGTGTCTCTCTCGGAGCGGTTATTTATTAAATAAGTGTTGTATGAACTGCTTGTGTACTCTTTGGAGAAGCAATAAAAATGTTTAAAACTGAAATCATAGCAATAGTTTTGCACGAGTATAATTTGGTGGTGATAAAACTATTTTAACAGAAACATATATAATTTTTTAATTTAATTAATGAATCGGGAGGTGGTACAACTGAACATACTTTGTATCATTATTAGAAACAGTTATGTAAAATTACAATATTGCAATTTCTACTCCACTAACACGTTAGCTATAACTTGACAAAGTCCAATTCAAACGAAGGGGCTTGCATTTATTTTGATAGTCAGGAACGGTACTAATTTTGAACTTTTCAAATGAAACAAACACTAATAAATTTAACCGTTAATATTTGCAACGTATTATACTGACAAGAAGAATTTCACACAAGCTTGTCTTCATTACATCGAAATAAGCTTTAATTTTTTAATACCTTATTCTGCGAACAAAACTTTTTAAATGAAAGAAGTGTATTATTAGTTCTATGTGAAATCTATTTCCTTTAATAAGATTATTATCTACATCATACAATTATTTCGTTCGGGAACAATGAAAAAATTAAAGAATTTTCAACCACCATGTTGGCATTTTGCAAAGTATGTGGATCAATGAAACGCGAGAAATTCGAATTTTCAATTTCGATTTGTTTTGCAATTTTATAAAATATAAAAATTTTGCCGGAAAGACATTAGCATCACTTTTAATACCGTGCTTCGCAACGTCTGTGAAAAAATTAAAGAAAAAATATGAAACCGGTTTTGAAAAAATAATTATTTAAAATTTAAAAATTGTCTAAGTTTCACGTAGAATTACGCAAAAAGTATTTATATTTTCAAAAAAATTTCACATGAACATATTCAAAGTTCTGCTTTTGGTGTGCTGATTTTGTTTAAAAAAACAATTTTCATTATTTTATTTGTATGAAGACGCCGTAAAAAATTCCAACCTTTGCTATGTTCGAAAATTTAGGGACAGCAACGAAAATGCGACCTTAACATAAAGTTTCTTAATGTGCCTTTTTCTCTACCTGTGAAAAAAAAAAAATAAAGAAAAAAATTAACCTTTTTGAGAAAATTTTGAAAACTGGATAAGGTTTAATGTAATGTAGCCTCCCAAAATCAAAATATCAGTTTAAAATTCAAGAAGCTGCAATGTTGATCGGGTATTATCATTTTTCATCCTGCTTACGCTTTAGCCGCTGGCGTTCACGAACGAATGTTTTACCGACAATTGATTTTTCGGTAACGGATCCATCAAAGGTGGATTGTGACTATACAGCGTGTTAGAGGAAGTAATTTACTACATACCTACATACCTGCTTTTTCATTACCTATGTTCGGCAATAAGCTTTTCTTTCGCAGTTTTCTCCTTCAGCTCAGCTATAGGTTCGAGTAAAAGTTATTGGCGAGATAGGCAAAATGGTGAGTGATGGGTTTGAGGATTCATTCGGTGTATGGTTGATTGTTGCCGACGAACCAGGGAGCTTGGGTGGTTAATCATAAAAGTTGGTTTTTGAAGACTTGCAATTTTTCAATGTTGTGCTCGGCAGCATTTGTCCGCATTGGGCAGGCTTATAGAAGGAGGGGTTTGATTATGGATTTATACACGATTATTGAATTGTTTATTAGTTTTATTTATGAGTGGATTCAGTTGAAGAATTTTTATTTTGGCTGGCTGAACTTTGTTGTCTATGTGAGATATTCAGTTGAGAGTGGTGTTCAGATGGAGTCCTAAGTATTTAACTGCCTTATTATTTGAAGTCCATGGAATTATATTATTTTTTTATTCTTAATTGGATGGGAGGAAAGTATGGTTTGAATGTGAATATTTTAGCGGCTGATTTGGTGGGATTGATTTTTATCTTCCATTTTGAGGACCAGCTATTTAATATATGAAGATGTATTTGGATTTAATTTGCTACGAAGTTTAATGATGAATCAGACTTATAGATTGCAGTGTCACTAGCAAATTTTGCCCAGCATTGGAAAATGTAAAATTTTGAGTAGTAGTGTTTGCAAAGGCATTATTTCGACGAACAGTAACAGAAACAAGTGTTTACAGATGTTATCCTTGTATGAGAATAAAACTTCTGTATCTGCGTGTGACTTTTTTAAAACTTGTATGCACTTTTGAATGTTTTGGTTAAGTTACTAGCCTTTTTGTTGTGTATGAATGATTTCTAAATCACAAAATTTGAATTCAATTGAAAAAGCCAATGTACTTCAATAATTACAGAGCTGTTCATTCACATTATTTGCGTTTTATAGGTATAGCGTTGGTATACCATTGGTAGCATAGCACGGGTGTTTATTGGATATAGTATAGCACTGCATTGTGATGGTATTAATTTATAATCACTTGAAAGAGAAAGCCCTCTTTATGCACATTTGCTTTGTCATGAGTTTTGCAGGTACAAATTTCCAACTTTCCAGCTTGGTGTTATATTCCAAATTCTCTTGTGGCATGCATTGCCACTTTGATTCCAGTTATTGGGCACGAAATTCTGTCATAATGGCAACTGCGTGGACACCCACGCGTAACCGATGATGCTTTAAACGCTAATGTGGGGCTTGTAAGTGGTGTAACTGCTCTTAATTAGTATGTGTTATCGAACATTTTAAGACAATTTCGTGTGAATCGAAACTGGAGTTCCCTTGTCAACGCTTCAACGCGCAGTGTTTGTCCAATGAACACTGGTCATTATTCCTTACGCTGTACTTGCGTCATATAGGAGAGTCGAGTAACGTGCCATCATAATGAAACCAATTCTATTAAGACATTAAGGTGTAAAATATTGATTAAAAATAACAATGCATTATATTGCAATCTCTTTGTTCCATCATGGGAAGGGATAAATGACAAACCACAGAATTTTCATTTTTAAATTGACTCTTTTATTACATTTATCACTACTTCGGATGACCTTTTACATTTTTAGAATTTATTGCGTCTAAATAAAAAACATTTTTCTGAAATGAAAAGCTTAAAGAATTCAGATTTCTTATAAATCCAGCAATAATAAATGAACAATAGTACAATTACAGAAAGAAAAAAATTGTTAGTTTTTATAAAGTGCTTTAATTTTATAGCATTCCATATTTCCGCCTTCCTATTTTATTCTCTCTCATGGTTAATTAATACTTAATAAAGATCACAGCCAGAACGCACGCACAGAAACACCACCACTAAAAGTACTCGGAATGCGCAATTCAGTTGTTCTTGGTGCAGCTAAAGACCAAAAGGCGTGACCCAAGTGGCAAAGGTATATGCTTCGTTCTCAAAGTTTGACCCTTACATACACATCTTTGCTAAGTCACAGGAATACGTTTGAATGGCGAATTATTTCCTCGTTTTGTGACATTTTACTAAATGATTTAGTTATTTGTTGTATTTAACAATAATGTAAGAAAGCGGACAATAATACTTGTCTGTTAATTTTTCCTAACCTGAAAGTAGAAAGTTAATGCTTTTTTATATCATTCTTCAGTGACCAGGATCACAAAATCAAGGTACTTTTGATTCAAGTTTTTTAATTTCACCCTCAATTGAGAATTTAAAATTGGACCTATGTATTATTTCTTTTTAATGGATCATGGGCCAGATATCCAGTTACGTACCACCTCTGCAGGACAATTTGTACAAACCTTACTTTCAAATCTCGTGCTAATTTCTCTGGTCGCAGCGCCCGCCAACTCTAGTGGGTTCTTTCACATAGCCCGTGATCTTGAATTGCTTGTTATAGGTTTTCTGCCCTGTCTGTGGACGGTGGTTTTCCATACTTATACCTCCATTAGAAAGGTCGAATTCAGCCGCTCTGTGGAAAAGATTCTAGCGATCGTTTACTCTGATCGGTAATTTCCGTGTTTTTTTCAATCATTATCAGGAGAATGTCGAAACAATAACTTAACAAACGTCACGTACCTTTCTCTTTCCTGGTACACGCAGTCTTTCCTTTCTCTTTCCTGGATCTTCGTCTTTCCTTACACACACGTACTTCTATAGATGACCGGACGAGTAAAAGAATGTACGTTTCGATCCTTCGCACCATTCGCCAGATATCTTTCATTGTGTTAGAGACCACAGAAGACTAGAGGTGTCACAGGAGGAAAAATACTTGGTAGGTTATTTTTGAGGCTGCGAAATACTTGTAGGATAAGTTGGGAGAGCAATTAGCAGAAGCTGAAACGAAACATCGCCGAAATATAAGCAATTTGGCTATCAATGTGCCAACAGTTATGGTATCGATCACTTTTATAAAAGAAAATTCTCACCTGAAATCTATATGTCTGCATTTTTTAACACAACGTGGAAAAGTTGTACCCTCATTGCAATATAAACATCCAGGCACAATGATAAATGTGTCTAGTGTTACCACTGGTCACCATATATTCACTAAGATTATTTAATTCCTATAGTAAATATACTGATGACCCGCCATTCCATACCGTACCACGTCACACCACACCACACCACACACCACGCAACGCCACGCCATGTCACCCCACGCCATGTCACGCCCCGCCATGCTATTTCACGTCGCGCCGGCCTCCCCACGCCTTATATCTTCTCCCCCATACATCACATACAGTTTTTACTGTTTTGTTTTGACTAAATAAACCTAAATCTAAAACACCGCTCACAGCGCCCCGCCTTGCCACTTCACATTACACCGGCCTCGCCACGCCAAGTAAGGACCTGCCACGACACATAGCCACATCGATACACGTTGC
>BOPP01000175.1:2659247-2669965 GCA_017312745.1 Gryllus bimaculatus | reverse complement strand
CACCCCGCCCCCGGCGACACCCTACAGGTGTCCACGCGCGCACCTCCCGCCCGAAAGCCGCAGGGCGAGAAGCGAAGCGGCCATTCCCACGAGCGCTGGGGATTAGACAGCGGAATCTACCGATCAGATACCGAGATGTAGCGAGTGGAACTTCCGATATACGGGAATCGGGATTGATATTATTTAAATTGCGATATATATTAAATACTTTTAAATCAGTTTAATCGTAAATATTTTTTTTAAACTAAACACGTTTATGACAAGAAATTTTACTTTCTCGCATATTACCTAGGCCTACTTAGTACAAAGTATGCTGGGGCAGATAACGGCGCTTTTTCGAGAGAAAAATACGTTTTGTTGAGTCACTGATACCGAGAGCGTTTTTATTTAAAATAGGAAAATGCTTTTATGTGTTTTTCGTGGTATTCACAGGAAATATTGTACATGCCGGCGGCATTCATATCAAGTGGCAGGTTAGGTATATTTTGAAATAAATTAGAACATTAATTCAAGAAAGTATTTGGTGTTATAGCACCACTAATTCGGAAGTGTAACGATTTAGACGGTTGAAATTTTCCGAATAAAACATTCCGAGTTTGAAGAAATATTAATTAACCTGTTAATAAAACCTTGGAAGTTCCGTGCAGATCAATCAACCAACTATATTATCACATTAATACAAAAATGCGTGATATGATTTTTTTTAAATATACAATTTTACACGAAAATAAAGTGTTGGGGTGAAACGAAATGCAGCTTTTAATTATCTCATATTTAAGTTATTAAAGCGTATTTGCTTTCTGTATACAATTTTTGGAAATTTCCAAACAATAAACAATTATGACGTGTAAATGAACCCGTAGGCTTCCGTGGCTAGGGTCATGTGCGTGATCTGGGCTGTCCGGGTGACTCCGCGTCGAAGGCTGTGTTGCCGACGTTTCGACCATCCTGCCATGGTCTTCCTCAGGGCTGGTATGCGCCACCCGGACAGCCCAGATCACGCACAATTATCACGTGTGGTTGCGGTTAATTGTTGTGGGTATCGGGCTCTGGTGGGATGCAAGTCCATTTGTACTTGGGAGAGAAGGTTGTGGGTCGTCTCGCGTAACGGTTCTTTTTTATACAAAAATATATTGTCTCTGTGCCCGTGTACACGAAATCCATCACATAAACCTTGCATTTCAAAATACAGAGTGAGTCATTTTATGAAAAATTCTCCCTCTTTTTATTTATTAATCAAACAAATGTTTCTATGACTTTTTTACCCCATAGCAGTTTCTAAACGATTTCTCTTCGTCTATAAAGTACAGAAGGTTGTGTTTCATGCGAGTTGAAATTATAAGTATTAGAAATTATACTATTAGGACAGTCTGTTCCGATCTGGATGGCCGAGGTGGCTAAGAGCGCGCTTCGGTCCAAAGAGTCGTGGTTTCGAGCTCCGCCTTGGACATGTTTGTCTCTTGACTCTCATGCGCGCGTTGTCGAGGACGTCACCGCGTTCTGCTGACCCCGGATCAGAGGAGCCCGCAAGTTTGTTGGTGCCTGGTGTACAGACGAATGTGCGTCCCATGGGGACGAAAAGGGGGCCCCACTGGTCTCTGGATAAGCCTTAGAGAGAAAAAACAACACTACTATGTACGAAAGGCCAGCCTGTGATTGCACCGGATATAAGGTAGCCAGAGCCTTAGCCCGGCATGCGGCCATTACATTTTCAGTGAATTGCTGCCACTGATTTCCTGAATCTACCACAACAGCTCTTCGAGTCTTGAAAATATGCGCCAAGTCCCGGTGACATACACCGAAATTGAAAAATTACAACTTTCTACGAGAATCATTAATTCTAAAGCAAAACGAAAAAAAGCTATTTTTTATTGCTAGAAACGTATTAGAAAACCACTCCGTCGATAATAAAATTCAAGTGAACATGTAATGATCAATTGATGATTATAATGAACTATTTATGAAAAACATCCAAAAATCATTTTAATAATTTGCTTACTGAAAGTTCAATTGGTAAATAAGATCATATTTTTTTATTTTGTTAAAAATTCAAATTTAAAAATTATTAAAATTTTTAAAATCATGAACTTGCGGAAGCGACAGTAACACTTAAAACTAGTAGTGTTTTTCTTTGGTCTTGCCGATTTTTTAAATTAAAATTACGAAAAACTTAGAGAAATTTTTTTTTGTATCTGACACGGATTCAACAGTCACTTGAAAGGTTAATTAAATTGTGAAAAAAAATTAAATCGATTTATGAATACCTCTTTGTAAACAAGCCAACTGCATTCAGACCAGGCCAATCCATTTGGCAACCGTTTATGCAACGTATTCCTCAGGTCACCACTATATCGAGTTACGGCGGAAGAGCATGTGACGTCGTATTACCGTTACATACCCATTACAAAAAAAAAGACAATGCAGCGAAATTTGTACTAAAACCAGTCGAGTGTTTTTCGTTATTGTTGTGTAATTTTTGCCTCAAATTGCGAAAACGAATCAAAAATGTTGTTTACCACACTGATTAAACAGAGATCCACTCAGAAAATTGAGTCCATTGTGAAAAAAAAATAATCTGTTCTATGAATATTTATAGACAAAGTGAACTGCTTTCTGATTAAGCCTTGAATTCTCAAGGTTTTTTTGTCATCGTTCCCGTATTGTTTCTTTCGTCGACTCTGATACATTTTTCACTGTAATATACTGCACCCTACATATTCTTGTATATTGAAAATGGCCCATCAATGAATTATAAACGAACAACATTACATAAAGTTTATTTGTTTTATTATTTGCTGTACTATTATCTTTTTTTGGTTTTCCAAATATAAACAAGTTTTTAGAAGAAAAATTAAATATTATAATTCGCTTTTCGTTCTTGTAAACAATACATTCCAAATGAAAAAATTGTAATTTATTATTAAATAAAAAATAAGAGGAAAAAAAGTACCTAATAACAGAAAAGTACCTAACAACTATCTGCTTCATATTTTTCTTGAAAACAATGACATCTTGATGGTGCCGATTAGCCGCCGCTACATACTCGGCTCTCGAGTCCCAACAACCCCTTTGATCATTATTGACATCCTTTGAAAGATAGTCGCTTTCGACCCGTTTTGGAGCCCACTCATCATCCCATTGGTTAACGGGTTCCTTATGTCGCCGCGAACCTTCAGTTGGGGGCGATGGGCACTCGGGAGGGACACAGCATTCGCATTACGGAATAGCGCTCGCCACACGGCACAAGCAGCCCTCGCAGCGAGTGACCTCTGCCAAATGGAAATTGCGACGCCAACCACGCCCCTCTCGCTCGCGTTCTGCCTCCAACTCTCGTGGCTCAGGGCGCAGTCGCTTGCCTTTCGCCACTTGGGTTCCGGGTTCGATTCCCGTTCAATACCCGTAGAGTCTCATGAGAAATTTGTTACAAAACGACTTTGCTTGCTTCACTGGGGCTAGTCCAACTCCTTTGATGCGTCATACACCGTACCTTTATAATTAATCCTTTTCCCAGTTCTTTCCCTTTTCCATGTATTGACTGTGACTGACGTGACTTGACCCAGCTGACCCTAGAGGGTACTTAATAACGGAGGATTACTCCACATTTGCGCTCAACGTTTCTTAAGGATCTAGGAGACGCGTTGCGCTTATATAGACGCAACTTATTTAAAATAAAATAGCTTTTCTGCCACTGCGTTAATTGGTCATGGCCGTCTTTTCGAATCTACGCGACTGTTAATGATAGTAACATAATATCTAATAAACCAAAATTTTATGGAATGACAAGAAAAACAATGATTGACGTCGCAGACCCGTTGGCTCATATCATCCAGAAGAAAAAGAGGAGGGGGATTCTAAAATATCAAACTCTGGCAAATGAGTTAATGGGAATGCTCTATGTCACTTAAGTAAAAAACAATGCCTACATACTAACTAAACCGTATTGAACTCTTTATTTTCTTATTTTTTTGTCTCCTCAGCAATTTTGCCAATGAAATTTTTCCAACCCTATAGTAGTTCAAATATAAGGCCAAATTCATGTAGGTTTTAATAGGCTCAGAATCATCTTCGGTTTTCAGCATGTTATGCGAATCAGACAAAAATTGTAAGTTTTTATTGGGACTATACTCTTGAAAAGTACTGAAACTGACAACCTACAAACTGCGACAATTTAATTGAATACCTGACTTGAACTAGTTTGAAAAATCCTTTTCGGTAATGGAGGCATTGAAAATACAAAAGACTGTGAAGACAGTTTATTTCATGTTCTTTTTCTGTCTCATTTTTTTAGTTAATTTAATATAAAACATGTCTTCATTCATTTATGTGTATTTAAAAGATGATAGCAATTGTTCTACATATTACTATTTGTATTTTGTAAATGAGTTTATTAAGCTTGGTCGCATATATTTGACTGGCTTTATGTATTTTCGGTTTAATGATCTATTGAAGTATATGAAAAATAGTAATTTCTCAAATATTCAGTTAGTTTTTTAAGTCACATCGGTTGTACTCTTTGCCGATTGTCAAGATTTTGGCAATTAGAACGTAAAGAACTTAGAAGAAGAAAGTTATAGTTAAGATGATCATTACAATTTGTCTTCATAAATAAATCGCGATGAGACATGTTCTATGGCTGCGAGGCCCAAGGAAGCCACCCCATTGGCTGAAGCCAGCAGTCGCATCACATTTACTAGTAGTTGATGCAATGTACAGGATGCTGCATGCTTTGAATATCCCAAGCCCGAGTGGTGGGAAGAAATGTATTACATATTCACTTGCATACGTCGAAAGATAATGAACATTGAATTTGGGCTGCCGCACAGCAATGTGTCCGCCTCGACCATAACTCGAAACTGATGGGGAATACGTCGTTTCTTAAGAAATGCCCAACGAGGACAAGTACCGAGTGCGCCCAAATCTTATTTTTCGGGGAAGAAGGGAGGTCAAAAGGAGAACCGCGCCGCTGCCACCGCTGGCGCCCGTACCGCCGCTGGAGTTGTAGGAAACACGCTTTGGGCGCAGATGGAACCGCTTCCGACAATACAAATCTGATTGGACGCTGTCCCATCTTCACTGGTCTCACATTTTGTTAGACAAATGACAAGGGGACGCATTCACGGAGATGGGAGGCGAAGCTCTTGCTGGTTAAGGTCGGAGGATCAAAATTGACTTGCTTGATGGTCTTCGGGAAGGTCTCCTATTTCTCCATTGACTGAAATTAGCTCAGAGAGTGCATCTGCTGTGATTCAGATGGGACGTCTTAAGATTCGAGTTCTGTCGGTGAGGATTTATCTTCATAGCTAGGTCAAATTTAGCCGCTGTGTGGAGAATTCTAGCTGTAGGCTGCTCTAACTGGTAGTTTACATGGTTTATAAGATCAATACGAGGGTAATACTGGAGCAGTACCTTATCAAACGGGCCACGGACCGCAAGCGATATTGCCTTCCTCTTCCTTACCCTTGTGCTCACGCTCCACTTACACACTTATGTACATGCACTACAATACATGTACCTGTGCATGCATGTCGGGTAACCAGTCGGAAGCTTAGTGCCGTCCTGGCTGGAGTGGTGCCTCGTTGGGGGAGATGCCTAAAAGGGGAAATCCCCCTAATCCGACGTTCCTTCCCATTGAGCAAAGGGAGGGACACCACAACCTCCCGCGATAAAATATTCAATACACATGCGAGACTCATGACCAAAGCAGTTGACTATTCGGGCGAGAAGCGCTTGTACGCGCACCCCCGTGACCCACTAACCCACACATTCCCAACTTTACAAAGAGCAGGCAATGAAAATGATTATTTCTGAGAGTGTGCTGGAAGGGGGATAATATATTTTTTTCCAAACTAATATACTTGTAGAAATCGCAAATGTTTCGTAATACTGCATTAAATACGTTTTTTTTCACAATCGCAGACGATAAAATGGCATCTGAAAGTTTTGGAAATATTTCTAGCTTTGTAAAAGTTCTGTTCCAGGTAATGTGTGCATTAAACTTACTTTCACAGGAACAGAGTAGGTAAAGAATGTATTTAATACAATATTATAGTTTGATTTAGAATATTGAATAAACTAATTACTATTCCAGGATTAACCCTTGTTAGAGAATTGTAGCTAAGTGGTTTGATCGTATTTACCTCGTGATGATGCA
Organism: Gryllus bimaculatus; assembly: GCA_017312745.1. Taxonomy (NCBI): domain Eukaryota; kingdom Metazoa; phylum Arthropoda; class Insecta; order Orthoptera; family Gryllidae; genus Gryllus; species Gryllus bimaculatus. Next base: position 2,663,814 of record BOPP01000175.1, on the reverse strand, counting down.
AAAGAAACGGATTTTGTTAAGGCATTTGTATTACCACAGGTACTTCGTGTAGTTTTCACCGTGTCATCTCATCAGCTCCCGAAAGGAGTTATTGAACCAGTAATTAATGAAGTTATTAAAGATTTTATAATATTGTTTTTTGTATATAATTGAGACCCACTAAAACAAAAATAATTACGAGATTATTGCTAAACTACATTCGCAAAGGAAAAATTGTGTCTGTGGTGCCAAATTGAAAATACAGTTCTCATTAATGCAGTTACTGAACTTATTATGATTATGGAGTTCTTACAGCAGAGCGAATACAAAACCGCGTATTGTCACTGCGGCGAATAATCATTTTCCAGCATTAGGCACCGCGCTCATTTGGGGCGCCCATAATTCTCGTGTACATGGGCTGTAATCATATATCGATTTATTTCGATGGCGATTCATAAATTACGTCACTTCCGTGCGATGTGCCGCGAGCAACCGGGCGCTCGCGAGGGACGGGGTGGGAAGGTCGGGTGGTGAGAGAGAGGAGGCGGAACGGGGCGGTGTGAAACGTCACAAGAGGGAGGGAAATTGGAGGGGAGAGGCGGAACAGAGGGCGATCGTGTGAGGCGGAGAGGGAGGAGTGGCAGAAGGAAATTTAGGGACGGGGAAAGAGTGAGTGGCGTCGAGAGGGAGCGTGTAAGGACAGAGGTGTGGGATGGGAAGAGGTCAGGGTGGGGTGGAGAGGGGGGAGGGAAGGGCCGAGCGGAATCGAGTTGTAGTGCAGGTGGGAGAATTGGCGTCGGGGTGTGCTTTTGCGGAGTGGAAGGTGGGGGGGCGGTGGGGCTAGACAGAGGAGGGGTATGGGCGGGGCTAAGACAAAGTGCCAGAGAAGGACGGGAGCGAATACATGGTCGGCGGAATGAGTCCAGCAGGGTGGGACGTTAACGAATGGGGGGGGGGGGGAGTGCGTGGGCGGGCAACCAAAGAGCGAATCTGATGGAAAACGCCCCCGGGTGGAAAGCTGCATGAATTCATTTTCGAACAATTACATCATGAGTCGTGGACATGTCGAGAAATCGTGCGTATTTGCGTCGACACGTAGCTGCAACCAGCGATCTGCGCGGCTGGACGACAGTCGGACGAAATCGGATTTGATATTTGATAGAACGATACAGTGCAAGGGAGGTAGGCGGGGTGGAAGCCCAGAGGAAAGAAGAAATTCATCATTTTGGGCAGTGGGTCGAAGGGACATTGAAAGAGTATAGGCGAAATACGTAAACGTCGCAACGAAGATTCGAATGTTTATGAAAATAAAATATTCAGCTATGAAAATTGATTTTCGAGAAAATAAGGGTAGCAAAAGACGAAAAACCAATTAAATCGGGAAGACAAAGAAAGGACTTGTGGTCGACAAAAGTAAACATTATTTTTCGCTTTTTAAAAGGAATAAGAGATACAGACTTCAATAAAAATACAAGTATATTTATTATACTTGGGCAGTAGACTCTTCATTCCAGTTCATCAAGCTTAAAGTAAAATTAGATTAAATTATTAAACAAGGAAAAAATAATAAAAATTACAGTTCAAAAGTGCTTGTTTTAATATAGTAGTATGGGATCTTCATAGAAGAAATTGTTATTAACTCAATAAATAATATTTTTTATTTATGTTATTACAAACATTACGGTAGTTCTGAAACTCCTCATTTTTCCTCAAATCATGAAAACAAAATAACAATTTAAATGAATAATGTTTTTACATTCGGAGTTCAGTGTGTGAATTTTTAATAAGTGTGTCTATGCACGTCAACTGCTAAGTTCATGAGTTCCCTATCTACTGTGCATGTTTTATCGAGGGAGGTAGTGGGTTGTCCTGCTACCCTCGGATACATACCCTAGGATCCTGCAGTCAGAGGCATTGCTGTATCATCAATTGATGTTCAGGACCACCTACTAAGCCTAAGTATCAATAAGCTCGATGTAAAAAAATTGTCTGACACATGCGTTCCTTTTCAAAAAATCAATGATTGCAAAGTGTTGCAAACAAATTGATTGATGGCAGTATTTCCTGAAATATTTTAGTACAATCAAGAAGCAAATATTAGTAAATGTTTTATATTTCAATGAACGCTTTCAGAAACATGTTGAACTGTCTGGGGACAGTAAATAGGGGTTACTTTATTCCAGAATTTGTATCATTGCATTTATTTCGTCTTTGTGAAATAATGAACGACATGAAACAATATTTTGGCTTTAAGTGAAAAAAACGTATACTTAAAATTCTGAAGGCATCTAGAGAGGTGATCAACTACTCAATTTGTCACGACAAGACGAATCAATTATTTATTATTTCAGCTGAATGTTTCTGTAATATTCTACCTTAATTTTTTGAGATTTTCTTGATATTTACAGTGAATTGAAATTGAAAATTGATAAAACGACTTGATATTTCTGATCTAGAATAATACTTAATTTAAACTTAATATTGTAGTACAATTTTTTTAAAAGTCGGACGATATATTTTCATGTTATTGTTATGCTAAACGAAAGACGAGAGAGAAACATGTACAATATTTAAAATGTATTTTATAAGAACTTGCATAACACAATTAAAACAATACAAGAAAAAAACCTACAGGAGACACAAACCGAAGCTAGTATAATATTTTGTAATATGAAAATTTAAAATAATTCCTTATGTATTTGAAGAATTTTTTAGTAATTGCACATATACAAATAAAGCTTGTTGGCGCGAACTTAAAAAAGATATTATAAAATCGGATCAACGTAAGAAATTTGAATGATATAATAAGACAAGTTAAACTATCAGAATACGATACGATCGAATCAGATACGATCCACTGACGTTATAGAAAATTTGAAAAAGAAGAAAAATATAAAGTACTCATACATACAATACAGCACCAGTAATTAATTCGAATTATTTTCGTTTGAACCCCCATTATAACATTCTTCATTAAAATATTTACCTAAATATGAAGTAAAGAAATTGCGACTACCGAGAGAGAAAAAACGGTCCAAAGCATTTCCACGCGCGTCGCCGGCAGCCCTAAAGGGAAGGCGCATAACGAAAGCGCGGAGGACATAAAGGCCGCGAATAACACACATCCTCCGCCTGCCTCCGAGCCTCACCTGAAAAACACAAAAGCTCCGGCGCCGTCTCCGACAACGAGGGGCCATTTTGAACGTCTAAATCTCGGGCGCGCGTCGCTCTGCTCGCCGGCGCCCGGGGCGTCGTCCTGCCCCGTCCCCCGCCCAATCCCACCTCCGTCCCCTCTTCAGTGTTCCACCCATACTCTCCGCCCTCCCCTTCCGAGTCTCCGCGCCGATGACCGGCCCCACAACCCCGCCCGCTCCGCTTGCACTATATTGCCCTTTGCTCTTCCGACCCCACCCAGCCTCGTCCCCTCCCATCTCCGATATCTCTTCCAGCCTGTCCTAACCATCCTACCTCCACCCATTGGCCCATCCATCCCCGGTTCCGCCGACTGTCACTCCCTTGCACGCCACCCACTCAACTTACGCCCCGCTCACCGCCCCATCATTTTCGCCTAACTTTCCCCATTCTCGCCTATCAGTTCTACCGCCTCCCATTCACCCCCTCCCCCAAATCCGTTCGCGCCCTCTCGTTTCATAGCCCTGCGTTCGCCTTTTCGTCACCTCGTGCCTGCTTCCACACCAGAACCCGTCCATCGCTTTCACCTACGGTTTCTGCCATCCACGGTCGCCCGCCTCCACACATTCTCTCCGCCCTTCTCCCCACCTCTCCTCTCCCCGTTCCTGGCCCGCCCGCCGCCGCGCTGCCTAACGCCGCCTCGCGTCGCCTTGCGGCTTCGAGGGCGCCTGGAGTGATGAGCCTTTATCCGCAAAGCCGTTTAAAACACAAAAGCGGGCGCCGCGCCTGTTTTAAGCGGCGCTGGGAGCGCGACCCGCCGCGGCCGCCTCTGCCTCCCGGCCGCCCCGCCCCGGCCCGCCCCGGGCCGCTCCAGCCATCGCCTGTAGCACCTCGCGTCGTTAAATTTTCATACGGCTCCCACCTAGGGCGGCCGCGAAAAGCTTCTCCGTGTCACCGCCGGAGAGGGGCAGAAAGGAGCGAAAAAAGAAACGCGCCGCGCGGGGCGACGGCGACGGCGGCGCGGGGGCGGCGAAGGCGGGGGTGGGCGCGGGCGGTTCAGGGCGCTGAAGTAGTGGAAGGTGGTTGTGATTTGGGAGTCGTGGAATGCGATTGCGATTTATTACGCTGGCGTAGTGCGTGGAAAGTACGTGTGCTTTCTGATGCTGTAGAGTGAAGTGGTGGTTAAGGCTGTGATTCAAAAATACTGGCTGAGAAGTAAATCTTGGAATGTTGTTCTGATTTTTTACGCCAGCGGAGAGGGCCTGGTGTGTGATTCCATTAGGAAGAGGAGGGTGAAATGGTGGAATAAGATTGTGATTTGAGGGGATGGTGGGATGTGAAGTGGTGGATATTTCTTACACTGGTTCTGAATAAGATCATAGATTTTTATAATAATAATAATAATAATAATAATAATAATAATAATAATAATAATAAGTCTCCCAAAGCCCAGCCC
>BOPP01000175.1:2534661-2655997 GCA_017312745.1 Gryllus bimaculatus | reverse complement strand
ATCGATATATCAATACCCAATACCCACAACATATCGGAAAATATCAAGAGAAGATCCAGAAGTATATCAATCTCGCCTATGAAGTCCGCAACTCAGTGGGAACTTCAGTTAAAGTGGGACTGACTGGGTTGGCCTTATAACAATATCAGCTACGGGAGTGAATCCGAAAATGACACTCGGGCACTTGGGAGTGTCCTTCCACATTTTTTTTTGGGGATACCAGGAATGTATATAAATGCAAAAGACAGTAATTTTGAAATACATGCCGTATGTCCAGAAGCCATCTGAACCTTCAGTAAACAACCACACACCTGGTCATCATACCTGTGTGTGGTTGACATACCGACCAGTAGATACTGTGAATAATGTAAGACAATAATAATAATAATAATAATAATAATAATAATAATAATAATAATAATGTGTGATTTCTCAAGCAATGGGAATGTGATTGAATATGAATTAGGGAAGTGTGTGAATTAGGTGATTTTGGTGGTGATTCGATGTGACGTGGGGAAACGTATGTAAGATCTGAAATTTGACTAGTGCGGCGCCGCATAGTGGAAGAGGCGGGAGTGTGATTACTATACAAAACAAATGGTATAATAGTTCGATGAATTAATGTGTTAACTTGTGTGCTCATTGTGTATCTTTGGGTAACGAACTTGTATTAATGTCGGGTCCTTTTTCATTAGGTGTGTTTACGTTTACGTTTGTGTGTACGTTTATGGAGGAGTCATGGATAAATATATTCCTCCATGTGGTATAACTTTTAATGCTGGTGAAGTGTAAAGTGGTGGTTTATCGTTGTGATGCCCGATTTAGGCCTTTATTTTAGAGACAGAAAAAAATCAGTGTTTTTGATAGCAAATTTACGTCTAAGTAATAAAGTATGTATGAATATTTCTTAACTGTGTAATACATAAATGGTATTTAAAATGTTTCAGAAATCTATTATTTCCATCTTCAGGTTGGAGTTAAATTGTCAAAAACAAATAAATACAAAATTGCTATATGTACTGATAGAAAGGAAAGAACTGAAAATGTTGCAGAGAGACGCCTATACTAAGGCATCGATATGGGAAAAAAGGCAATTCCTCAGCCTTGATTAACAAATTCCGATGCGTAAATATGGAGTGTTTATATTTCTTTCTTTCATTTTTCAAGTTTATTGTATTTCATCTTTTTACAGAAATCGTTTTGTATACAAAGCAGAGCACTCAGCACGAAAATAGGTTTTGGCATGGGTGCGACAACCACTCGATGGTAATACGTTCCCCGGACCCCCCACCAAGAAACATCCTGAGTGCTGCTCTGATCTAGATCTTTTCTGCATAGCTAGATTTGTCACCATACATTTATACCTGACATTCGCAGACCTTAAGATCTTCGGTCGGATCATGAGCTTTCTGTGTTTCAGTACTCGGTCGAAACATGTAGGAGTGTTTCGCCCTGTAACCTCTTTCATTTTTATATAGAGAAATAAAGAGGATGCATTTCTACCGAAAACGACTTGTAAAAGTTTACCTTAAGTCGTGTTCACATCAGATGTACAGTTTTAAAATTAAAATCGAATTATACTCTTAATGGAATTACAGGTGATAGTGATGAAATGTTTTTGATGTTACGGGAAGTATGTAGAGTATTCAAATTTCACTTCTGATTATATTTACCCCTTTCAATGCCACCCCATTAAGTAAATGTACGCCCTGAGGTTCTTCTCTGAAACCATACTGTACACTTGTACGCATACCCTGAAATGTTCCACAGTTGGTTCCATTCCAAATTCACTCTCGTGAACGCTAGTTACACCTACTTGTGCATTAGCTTCTGAACCTCCTTACGCTTGTTCATAGACTTTCTTTGATGGAATAGTTCTCTAGAAAAACCCTTGGCTGTTCAAAGGCGTCGGATATTTGAACCTTCCTCTGATACCATTACGTTCTTAATGCTCCTACATCATCTATTTTGTACGCTTGTTTCTATGTATTCTTGCTGTATAAGTAAAGTCTTAGTAAAAGCAGACCAAAAGAAAATAGAAATTAAAATAATAGTTATAAAATGATCCTATGAGACTAATTCAAGTAATGTTAAAGTCAACTACAAAGTTAAAATAAGTGATGGTAAGGTTGACACATAATAATACATACACACACTCAATATTTACGTTACATATGAGTTTTAATTTATCTACTAAAAATTATTTTAAAATTAGATCCATGAGTGTTTATTTATCTATATTTTCTATAAAAGTTTACAAATTATCATCCAATATGTTTCCGAATTGTTCGTCGAATATGTTGTTCGGGGAATTGGAATTTTAACATTATCCAGATTAGCTATTGCTAATGTTAAAGCGGGCGTTTCAAAACATAACTTCGTCATTAAAGTAATTACACGAAATTACTCTCGAAAGCACCTACGTTCGTATCAAGAGGTCATTTTAGCCTCGGAAATAATGCTATTTTTGGAGCTGTAGTTACCTTTGCAATGTTACATAATACTCAACTACATTACTAATTTTAAATATATGCATGAGCAAGAAAATTTTATTATTTTAATCTGTAATTTCTCGTACCTGATGTTACGATTATGTTCTGATATTCACTACTTACAACACCGCTGCCATTACGCAACGAATAAGACGACGAAGAAAGAAGCTAAAGTATTCCCGTGTGCCGTTTCATAACAACCACTTTTTGCCGCTCTTGGGCACCATTTCCCACTCACTCGACAGCATTTTTGCTGCTGCATGCCCTTAGCTACCCCTAGCACGTTGGCTGCCGTGAGACGCATGTGATGCTCCTGGAATTGGTCAGAATGGCTTTCAGCATCTGCAGTTGATTCTGTCATGATGAGTTTCAAGAGCCAAGAAGGGCAGAGTTCTATTCTCAAATCAGTGAACCTCGAGGAAGCTTAAATTATACGTCTGTAATAACAGAATATAATTTGGGCGTGTACCTAGGTGAATCGAGAGTTGATTCGTACGGCCTGATATCTGGTAAAGATCCCATATCTATTCTATAGAAGGATAAAAAGGGCTCGGGCAGAAGGTTCGTTATTTTCTTGGTTATTGCGGCAGTCAACGTGTTAGACACGCCTTGGGAACCCCAAAGAATTTGAGGTCTCTGGTCCTCAGTACCGTTCCGATTCGGTGTCCATCACCGCACCTCCGCCCCCGCTGTTTTTCTTCCACACACCAGCCCTTCGCTCGTCGGCGTTTGACAGCCGTTTCGATGAGGCGCTGCCGGGTGAGAGCCGCAGAAGCTTCTGGGTTCGATTTCTCGAAGTGCGAATTATTACTACAAAGAGATATGTGGAAATGAGAGACAGCCGCGACAGGAAGAAGTCCTCGAATTGACACTTGCAGAATTAACTCAGGGTCAGGATTACTGTTGTCTCCTTTTAGTTTCCTGTATACAAACGTATATACGGAGTAACATACGTAGTATAGGGAAGTTATGCAATGGTGCTGAAATTCTATTTCGCGATTTCAACGAGAATACACGTTTTGGGGTCCCCTGATACCGAAAAAGTGTTGTTGTTTTTTTCAAAACGCCCGTTCGTCTGATGTAGTCGGTCATGGCCTGGTGATTTTTTGTTAGGTAGTTTTTTTGATTTGTTCAAATATTTAGTTGTGATATAAAATAAATTCCATTTTACACATCAAAATTTGGTGACTGCACAAAATGTGTAATTGTACGATGTTCTCTATCGTTTACAGCTCGCTGGGTGAAAGGGGGCTACAAATAATCTGCTAACATCTCAGCTTAGTCAGAAATACTGTGCAATTTTATTGTTACTTTTTAAAGGCGGAATATTGGTCGACGTGTTGTTATCCAAAGAGATGAGTTTTGTGAATTAATCATTGAAACTTACTTTTTGTAATTTTCCAATGGGACCAGTGTAAGAGCATTTCGTACCAATTAAGTTAAATGGTTTAATGTAGATATGAAATGAGATAGACGATGTTTTGTCCATAAACGTCGTATCTTGTTCTTTTTTGACATTTTATTACGTAATTGCTCAGGTAATGGCTATTTTGAGAGCCCTCTGCGAGTAACGGATGAATAATCAATTGAACTTGTAATAGCATTAGTAAACAAAACTGTGCCTTGGTCGATTTCTACTGGAGTTTTTAGATTCAATAACCGATAAAGATTGTCTGATTTTTCTGCATTTGTCTGATCAGACGATCGAAGGTTCGATATCTGACACTGGCGGATTTTCAACCCTAGTTAAGTAGCTGTTTCGTTAGAGATGGATGGTCCTACGTCCAGTAATGTTTCGACTTCTCTCCCATTACACAAATTTGTGGTGCATATTTTCTCGCGTTATGTGCAGCAGATTACATAGGCAAGCGAGAGTAATTTAACATATAAAATGAACATCCAGAACTAAAAGCCGTCAAATATATCGCTTTATGAATGCATAAGAAACTAAGATACCATTACGTATGTCCAGTTGGCTGATATGTGTGCTGCCTCGTGCAGTCGCACTGTTAGTGTGAAACCGTGTCGCACTTTCGTAATGCGTGCAACCGCCCGTGTTGACATCTCTTCAACCAATTTGCCTGCCTAGCGCGGGCGCGATCTTCTAGCTGGCAGATTCTTCAGAGTTCACGCTTCAGCCCTTGTCACACAATGTGTGTGAAATCGTCAGTGCATTCTAAAGTAAGGAAACGATACTTGTATATCCATATGTGTGCGTGTGTAATCTACGAAGGAAACGCTGACCCAATCCAGTTCAATTGTTGAGTTATCACACGGTTAAGCATAATCCAAACTTGTGTAGTCCACTAACAGTTATCATAAAAGCGAGCTTAGAACATCTGTGAAGTTACATTATGGTATTTTGTTATCCATGAATGTTCAACTGTGGAACTTTCAAGTTGATGTTTTCAACATGTACTGCAGTAGCAACTTGTTAAATTTGAGGTTGGAGGTGAATACATTTTCTTGGAAGCTTGGCATTGAATTCAACTGATAGCGAAATAAAAGCTAGAAGTTTGTGGAGGAGGGTTATTTTTAAGTTAATGCCCACTAGAGTGAATCTGATGATAAATATTGTGCTCCGTTAATATGCTTCACTGGCCTACTATTTAAGTTCTTGGAAATTCGGTTATGGAAATGTTTCATATTTTTTAGATGGCTTCTCTTCCCTGTAATTGTCGCCTCCCTTCCTTCGTTCTCCACTCGTCCACTAGATCCAGTTTCACCTCCCCACAACGATCTCCTTGGGATGCAGTTCCACTCACGACAGGGTTTGCAACTTGTGCGGAACAACTGATGAATTTCAAGTCAGAAAAACCGTTGGCACGAGAGTTCGCGCAGGTGCCGCGGGATTAGACACGGAGCCCACGGGAAGTTCCGGTTGCGTCGCACGACTTCCTGGAGGGGGCAGGGTTGTCTGTAATTTCATGCTAATAAGTTCTGGAGAAACTTTTGCCCCACGGGGAGATACCATTTGCGTAACATCGCGCCAATACCTGAAAGTGACGATCGGGCAACCAGCGTGGAAACGATACAGGAAACAAGGTAGGGAAATATGCAAATGGGGAAAATGGCTGAAATGCACTTTCACAACCGAATACTGTTATTATTACAAGGGAGGAGAGTAATGGTCCGTAAAAGTCTTTTCGTTTTGCATATATTCAAATTCGGAAAGAAAGTTTTCTCACTTTTTCCTTGGAATACTTTTAATGAATTGAATAGTTTTCAGTAAACGCCTGATATTTATAAACGACTACAAATATCAAAAAGCAATTTCTGGTGTGAATTTTCTGTGAAAGCAAATGAAGATGACCGCTTTCCGAAAACGTAAATAATTTCTTATATTCTATGGCATTTTAGGTACACAAAATGTCACATTTTTAGCAGAAGTAAACGACAGATAAGGAAGACGCACATCATCCCTTATTCTTTTCTTTATTTTACATAGAAGCTCTAATTTAAGCGAAAAGGGTTTGAAAGTCAATAAGAATATTTGACGTCTCGAAGGATGAGGCTCGTTGCTTCCTTTCGCGTTCAAATAAATCCCGATTCACAAAAGAAGCACGAGACAGAGGACCCAATTTGCGCTTCGTTCGCCATTATTGTAATTGAAATCTTATGACTGTCCTCTCTCTTGCTCCTCCTCCTCCGTCTCCCTCTCCTGCCTTCTCCCTTTCCTGGCTCATTCTCGAGCGACCGATGAGGCCTACAGCCAATAAGGCTGAGCTCCATTACGTAAATTAAAACGCCGCTCTCCGGCCCAGGTCACCCGCTCGCCCCGAGCACCCTCCCCCTGCCCCGGGCCGCGGAACAAGACCGCCACAAGACGCTGCAGTTGGCGACACTGCTGACAGCGGCCGCGCGAGTCTTCCCGGAGATCAATCAGAGCTGCCACTGCCCTGTAATCACGCAGTCGCCTGAAAGAGAGGTGAGCGACTGGGTTTCGTTCAGATATCCCTCGCGTGTCATGCAAACGGGTCTCCGCTTTATGCGTTCTTCCCGCTCCCCTCACCCTTCCTTCTCTCCCCGCCCTTTCCGCTTTCTGAGCTCTCCCTGTCGGACATATTCCTGTTCTCCAAGCCTTTCGTGCTCTCCGAGCCCTTTCCGCCCTTCCCAGGTCTTCCCTGATCTTCAAGCCCTTCCCGCTCTTAGAGACAATCTCTCTCCGCTCCTTCCCGCTTTTCGAGTCCACCTTGCATTCCAAGCCCTTCCTGTTCGTTGATCCCTTCCCGCTCCGAGCCCTTTCCTCTTTCCAGCCTTTCCGGTTTCTTAGCCCTTCATGCTCTGAGCGATTCCAGTTCCCAAAACCCTTCCCGCTCTCCGTTCCCTTCTCCCTTTTCCGAGCCATTCCCACTAACCCCGTCCTTCCAGCTACCCCTATCTTTCCCGCTCCGATCACCGCTCCCTCTCGGCATTCGGAACGTGGGCAATTCCGCCACAAGATTCTAGTGGGCGCACTGCAAGCAGTCGGGGAGACCCTCGGGGTATCAATCAGACCTGCCACTACAATGAAGTAAAAGCAGCCGCAGGGAGAGGAGGTGAGGGTGAGGGCGTGGGTTGGGTTCGGGTGCTCTGTGCCTTGCAACCACGAGTCCCCACCTTCCCCCCGTGCCTTGTCACCCACCCCCACTCGCCGTCTACCTCCACCCCCAAGCTAGCCGCGGTCAAAGGCCCTTGTGGCAGGAAGTGGCACTTATATTCCCGTGGGCCGCCGCCGCGGGCGGGCAGGCAGGGCGGTGGGGGGTGGGCCCTCCGATTGTCCTGGCGCGTCCCTTTGATGTCGACCTTCTGGGCTGACTGCTTCCACCCATTTCGTGATTTCCGGACTGACGTCGCCCTCACGACGCGGGCACCGTCTCACTCCTGCACTTCAGAAGACCCTCCACGTTACACACGACTCGTCGCCGGAACGTTGTTCGTGATTTGCTATTCTGGGGAAGTGGCCAGGAACTCGCTAAAATTTTCCCAATTGTTTTTCAAAGAATCTGCACGGCAGAAAGTAGGTCAAAGCCATTCAGAGCAAAGATCGAACACGCCATTCATACAGCTGGAAGGGACGTGTTTTTCGACTGAGAAGTTAATGCTTGACCAGAAGGGTAGCGCTTCGGAAAAATAAAGGAAGGTCAGCGTCGGTAAACATGCCGTAAACCACGAGCCGAGATCCAGGGGCGCGATCGCTCGCCGTGTTGACCTGCCTCTACGCAGCGGCTTTTTTTATTTCGCATCCGCACGCGTGGAAGTGGAGGAACTCGGGTCCCCCGGGAAGCGAACTTTTTATCAGCTCCCTCGTATTGCATGCAAAACAGGCGCGCTAGTTTCCAGCGCGGCGCCAGACACCGCTTCTCCTGGCGGGCCCATAACGGCGGCGGCTGCTGCTAAGGCTTATGGTTAATAAGGGACGCGCTGGGAGATAGGGGGTTTGTAATCTGCTTTCCCATTTCCTCTGGCGGGAGGGCGGGCTTCGACTCCCGCGCCGCGCTTCAGCGGAGCGTGCGGCAGGGCTTCGCCGAGGCCCCGTGGAGCTGCGGTGGCGAGCGCGCCCGAATTCCGATGCTGCAGCTTATCGCGTCTAGAGCGAGGAGCGTACTATGTACGTACTTATATAGAATATATTAGACATTGCATATTAGTACTCCGCTTATTATAGCAACGGCTGTTTACGCGAACGAATATTTATTTTTTTTTGTTTCAGTATCAGAGCGCTGCCAAACTATACATAACTTATGAGAGGTGAAGTATAATCTGAACACGTTTTCTTGAGTTCCCGAATTCTTCCCTACTCGTACTACACAAATGTGAGTGGCAAATAAGGTGCCAAAAACGTGCTTGGAAAAAGTAGAAAGTTTTGTCTCTTGAGGGGAAACAAGTATTTGCATCTGAAAGTGAACGACATATTTTATTTTATAGTTTTGTTGTCAAATTAACAACTCGCACTTTCGTTCCTTCACTTGGTGATGCTAGCAAAAGGAGAGCTCTACAAAATATGTTCAGAGGCAATAAAAAAGCTTTTATAATATGTGTTCTTTATTATTACGAATGCTCAATCAGATCCAACGATTTTATTTTAGCAGTCTAACCCAATTAAAGAATCATAAACTTTTCTTTAAATCCACAAAATCCCGATTTTCCTACGTTGAAATATTATATACAGAATCGTAGAGGGAAATCAGAGAAATCAGAATTTCAATATCTCGTAAATCTGTCAACAATATCTACGCCTTTATAGGGCAAGCGGTGTATTTTAAAATCTCTTGAGCCTTGCTTATTAACCCTACAAACGGTAGCATATTCTGAACACGCAATTTTCGTAGGTCTCATGTTAGTTTTAGATAATATTTCCGAAGTATTGATATGTTCTGCTGACAAACAGAAAACAACACATTTTAAAAAGGACCTTGCAATAATTGGATACTCATTCTTATTTAAGGCCAAGTATTCTTACTAACACCGCAAGTTGCTCATTATCGAAAGTATTTTGAACCTGATTGCTAATGGCAGTTTCCTTTTTTATGGGTGTTTCTCCTAGGCTCAAATTCCATGATTTGTCCTCGTTAACAGAGTGGAGCAAGTGGAGTAGCGTGTGTGTGTGTATTTATTTAGGATGTATTTCACCAATAAATATCTTCGATAGGTTTTATGTTATAGTAAAACTTCATGTAATTGCCTCTGTGATGAAGCGATTACTTTCATTAACAGCAATTTTGTGTGGAACAAATTGATTTTTCCCTTAGACCCGTGCAAAAATTATATCTTCTCTACAGATAACTGGCCCCACAGCGACCTGGAACATTTTGGCCCGTAATAAGCAAAAATCTCTTGCGATTTTGAACTGTAATAGAATAAGAAGCGGAAGAGTGTTGGGTTTAGTGTTGATACTGATGAGAGTCACTGCCATATTACTTCTGTGGCATCTAGAGATCCTCTTCTGACATCAGTTTGGTTTTGTGGAAGGTAAAAGTAGATGTAAATAAATAGTAATATTGTCAATGGCTTACCTTGAATCAACAATGACGTACCTTGACTTTTGGGCAGTGTTTAGTAAATGAATACTATTAAATGAAGACTATAGAAGGAATTAAATCAATTCATTACATATATATTTTGTGTTATCAAAATTAGACCAAAGAGAAGATATCCTCTTGTTAATTTAATATGGATGATATTTTTTAACTCCGGTTTAGCGGTACAAAATTACTTATTTGCGATGTGACTAGTTCCGTGCCGTGAAGCGTAAATACTATCGCCTGTACACACAAAAAAAATTACAACTCAGGTCATATTTTTTGAGTTCAGAGAGGAAATATATTAAGGAAAAACTTCGAGTTATTAATGAAAATTGACCGACATAGTATATCAAAAGATGATATACATCGAGTAAACTACTTTGTCTTAACCCTCAGGTTGAAAGGCTGAAAATGATAAAAAAAATTGTAGATGTGTCTTATTCTTAGCGCACCGAGAACATGATACTATAATTCTATTTATCATCTTAACGTAACGCGTACTATCACCTGAGAGAGTATGTGTATAGTCTCTCTATTTACTTCACATATACAGGTTTTTTTGGCGATGGTATGTTCCCAAATAAAACGAAGAACGCTCTCCGAGTAAATCCATTCATTCGAAAGCTGGAATTCAGGATGTATGTGCGGCGCTGGAGGGAGAAAATGGAAAGTTCTCTTTTTTCCCGGCAGCGGGAAGACGCGCCGTGCGGCCAGAGGGGCTGGAGAGGGGGCCGGCCGCTCGCTCTGCAATGCAAATTGGCTACTCCATAGTCCGCTGGTGTTTTATGATTCGTAATGGCTGAGGATGATTCGGGAGCGAAGGCGGTGAAGGGGATGCGGGAAGTTTAGGGCGAAAATATCGAGAGGGGAAGCTCCTAGAGATCACTGCAGGTATTGTGGCGCTTGACTATTTTCTCTTCTAGTGCATTCTGCAAGACTGAGTGATTTCTTTTCATGTGAGGCATGAGCTTCTTATACATTTACAAGTCTAATTTGAGGTGAAAAACATGTTGTCGAAACATGAATTGTATTGAAATAAACAATTTGAACGAATTACAATGAAAGAGTTCCAGGCATATATCATAGAATCAGTCTTCATTCCGGTAATCTTCCTTTCCTAAATTTTGCATATTCTTTAAGAAAAGTAATATTTCTTATTTGTATCTCAGAACATTCTTGCTAAAAGGATGATAGAGTAGAATTTTATAGCAATACTAAGCCCAAGAGATTTGGGAATCCGTGAATATGTGAAATAAATAAATACAAAGAGGTACACCTAGGCTACTCGTTGTTGGTGAAACGTTCCCCTAAACCAAATAACATATGAGACCATAACTCTAATATAAAAATAAGAATTTTCAAAGGTTTCGTAGCCTGTGTCCTATCTACACCTCTCTACAGCAAATAACGTGTTTATTTAGTTTTTTTGTGAATATAACATAGTTTTATCTCATTTAAAATATATAAAAATAAGAACATTATTTATACTATCATAATACCTTCTTTGATATTTTCTGGGAGCAAATTGAAACAAAAATATTTTTGAAAACTACTTTAAATAAAATTGTGTCTGAAAAATCTGGAATAGGCTCGAAAAAATTTCAAAGATTTCCCTTACAACACAAATTGTAAAGATTTTACAGATTTTTTTTGATGCTGGAAAGCAGCAAAAAAATAAAAACCATTTTACCATTTTCCTTACCTTTAATTCACCTTGGCTCTAAATATATAGTGACAGACCACAATGTGATTTATTCGACAAGGTGTGGAACCGTGAAGTCTGTATGAAAGTGATGGTGAGATTGGTTGCGGGTGACAAAAGAAGACTCACATTACGAATTTCGAATATATGCATACATTGACGGAAAACAAACTGCTTCTGATCGAGAAGTATCTATGATTTTGATTGATGTCCAGAAGTTCGGAAAAAATCCAAACAGAATGAAAGTGTTTCTATTTTAATTAAAAATTATTGTATTGTTTAAATTATTAGTCCTCATTTTCTCATACCTCATGTTACTTGTAATTCTCATAAGTGCTTCGCTCCTTACTACACAATTAATATCATGCGATGAGGGAAAAATAAGCTTCTTTATAACCATTTCAGAGCAGCAATTTTTGCTGCTCCACAACCCCTATTTTCGAAGCACTTGGCAGGAGTATTTGTTGCTGCCGTATGCCACTATTTTTCTACTAAAATGGACTTCGAGTTTTAACATTTAAACTTTTATTCCGTGAATCCTTTGAACTTAAGACATGTTGAGTATACCTTTTCCTTGTTTTTCGTCAGAGATCACAATATTGCGAAAGGAAATCCTGTTAATTTGTAAAATGATTTTTCATTAAGCCTTATATTTATTTCACACACGATGGCCAACTTGTGCTTCAGCCATTTCAATTCCCTTAGTTTATGTCATCCTCCCAGAACTGGAGAATGTTTGCATCAATGTTTTTGCTGCTAGGATGCAAGAAAAGTGCACTAAAACTTCATACCTCATACATATCTCTCACGCTGGTAATATGCACATTTTAGAAATGTATAAACCCTATTGTATTTGTGAGTTAAAGTACTTAAAATAACTTCTGAAGTTTTTTGAAAAATCAAAATTGTTCTGAGAAAAATAGCTTCAAATGTACAATTTAGAGTAGCGTTTAAGCGCATTTTTCTAAAAGACGGCTCAACATTCTTCAAAGAAAATTGCCAATTACGACGAGGTGTTACTGGTATTTAATAATCTTAAAATAACATTTTCACTCTACAACTAAGAAACCGAAATATTAAGAAAATGCAAAAAAAAAAAAATACTTAGAGCGGCGAATTCCTAGCCGAGACCATAGGAAATAGAAAACTTATACGGGAAAGTCTGTGCCATTCTGTAACACCACTAGTAATTCTAGTGTTAACGAGTTGTTCCATTCGTGAAAGTAAATAACATGAAAAATGTATAAAATGTGTAAAGTGGTTAAGGTGGGTTGGAATGCCTTCTGGTTACAAGTTGTAAGTTAGGTGCTGAGTCTGGATCGGCGGCTTCTCTGTGTAAAGCTAAGGCCGCCAGTAGGCTGAACAGACTATTCCCTGAGGGGAAGTCGCCTTGTTGCAGCCGCTGCCAGGGAGTCTTCTCTACCGAAGTCGCTGCCCCCGTACCGCTGGCGCCGCCGCCACCCGTTTACATAGAGGAAATCAATGTGGCGAGGCACGTGGGTTTGCTCAGGTGGCCATTCCCACGGCCTCTTCAAGACCGGCCAATTGCCGCGTGTCGCCCACGCTACCCTCCACAATTGAACACATTATTATTTACAAAATATTTATGAGAACCGAACTAAAACCGCGCCCCCCTCAGCACACACACGCACGTACGCGCGCGCGCCCTCATCCACCCACCATCAATCAAACTTCTCCACATCCAGTGAAACCTGAAGACAAGTTTGACAAATTCTGCTGTTACTTCTGGACTTGATCAGCTCACAGCATACATCAGAATAAAATATGATATTGTTCTTGCTGAAGAATCAATAATCTCAGCTGAAGCAATTGCCTCCGTGGCTCATTTACCAAAACACAATAGCTGAAGAATCTGAATCAGAGGATATATTTTTTGGAGAGACACAAGGTAAAATTTCTATCAAGGTTTTTCACTTCAGCAGTTTTTAAACTCTTTTTTTTTCTTCAGTCCAGACAAATATATAAATTCCTCTGTTTATATTATTCCGTATATACATTTTCACTCTCAGATTTTACTTTATCTTATATTACTTTGTAGTATAGACAGAATATTGTAATTCTGCAGTGAATAACGTAGTACAAATTTTATCAACAGAAAATCTCGTAAGCTCAATTTTTTACATTCTCACCTGCAAATAATATTCACGGTATCATAATAAGAAATGTATTTAAAATATATATTAAAAAAATATAAAATAGTGTATATTCCAGAATGACTATAATACCGTAAGCAATTTTAACAAAACTAACAAACTATATACAGATATGATATGCAAGGAGAAAATAATAAAGCAGGGTAAGACACCCCTGGCAACTCTTGAGATCGGGATAGAAAGTAACTAAAACTTACAAAGAAAATCGCTAACGCATTTTTACGTTATTTAGACTATTAACGCTATTTACGCTCTTTAAGTAAATTTGACGCTAAATATGTTAAGTTATTTACACAATATACGATAATTTCGCGATTTACGTTAATTTAACGCTAATTACGGTATTTACGTTTTTACGCTATTTACGTAAATTTAACGCTAAATATGTTATTTACGCTAAATACGCTATTAACGCTATTTACGCTACTTATCATAATTTAATGCGAAATATTTATTTACGCTAATATCGCTATTTAATATATTTTCGCTATTTACGCTACTTACGTTCAATTAACGCTAAATAAGTTACATACGCTTTTACGCTATTTTCGCTATTAACGATATTTACGCTATTTACGTTATTTACGCTATTAACGCTTTTTACGTTAACTAACGCCAAATAGGTATTTACGTTATTTACGCAATTTACGGTATTTACGCTAATTACAATATGTACGCTATTTTCGTTATTTACGCTATTAACGTGATTTTTACCCCATTTACGCTATTTCCGTTAATTTAACGCTAAATACGTTACTTACGCTTATTACGCTACTTACGTTAATTAGGCTATTTAAGCTATTTACGTTAATTTAACGCTAAATACGTTATTTACGCTATTAACGCTTTTTTCGTTAATTTAACGCTGCATACGGTAATTCCGTTATTTACGGTATTTACGCTAATAACGATATGTACGCTATTTTCTTTAATTACTTTTTTAACGCCATTTTTACTCTATTTACGTTATTACCGTTAATTTAACGTTAAATACGTTATTTACGCTAATTACGCTATTTACGCTATTATCGCTATTTACTCTATTTACGCTATCAACGCTATTAACGCTATTGACCCAATTTACGCTCCTTCCGTTAATTTAACGTTAAATACGTTATTTACGCTATATACGATTTTTACACTATTAACACTTTTTACATTAATTAAACGCTAAATACGTTATTTACGCTATTTAAGCTATTTTCGGTATTTACATTATTTACGTTAATGTTACGCAAAACACGTTTTACGCTACACACGCTCTTAACGCTAAATACGTTATTACCGCTATTTATGTCATCACGCTATTTACGTCAATTTAATGCTAAATATGTTATTTACGCTATTCACGCTAAATACGCTATTTACGCTATTAACACTATTTACGCTACTTCTGATAACTTAATTCTAAATACGTTATTTACGCTAAATACGTTATTTACGCTATATAAGCTTTTTTCGGTATTTACGCTATTTACGGTAATTAAACGCTAAATACAATATATACGCAATTAACGCTATTTACACTACATACGCTCTTTACGCTAAATACGCTATTAACTCTATTTACGCTATTAACGCTAGTCACTCATTTTTACGTTAATTTTACGCTAAATACGGTATTAACGTTATTTTCGCAATTAACGGTATTTACGCTAATTACGACATGTACGCTATTAACGCGAGTTTTACCCTATTTACGCTTTTACGTAAATTTATTGCTAAATATGTTATTTACACTATTTACACTAAAGACTCTATTTACTCTAGTAACACTACTTTCGCTACTTATGATAATTTAATTCTAAATACGTTATTTATGCTAGTTGCGCTAAATACGTTATTTACGCTAGCTATTTTCGGTATTTACGGTTTTTTCGTAATTTAACACTAAATACGTTATTTTTGCTGTGGACGCAATTAACGCTATAAACGATATTTACGCTATTAACTCTTTTTACGTTAATTTAACGCTAAATTCGGTATTTACGTAATTTCCGGTATTTACGCTAAAACGATATGTACGCTATTATCGCTATCTACTTTATTAACGCGATTTTCCTCCATTTCCGTTAATTTAACGCTAATTACGCTATTATCGCTATTTATGCTATTAAAGTTATTTACGCTAATAACGCTATTTCTTCTATTTGCGCCATTTCTGGTATTAACGCTATTTACGCTATTAACGCTATAAACGCTATTTACGCTGTTAACGCTATTGACCCAATTTACGCTCTTTCCGTTGATTTAACGCTAAATACGTTATTTACGCTATGAACGCTTTTGACGTTATAATTGCTTTTTACGTTATAAACGTTATTTATGTTAATTAAACGCTAAATATGTTATTTATGCTCTTTTCATTATTTACATTATTTATGGTAATGTAACGCAAAACACGTTATATACGCTACTTACGCTAGGCATGCTTTAAACGCTAATTATACGCTAAATACTTTATTTACGCTATCAACGCTATTTATGTCATCGCGCAATTTACGTCAATTTAATGCTAAATATGGTATTTACGCTATTCACGCTAAATACGTTGTTTACGCTAGTAACACTATTTACGCTACTTCTGATAGTTTAATTCTAAATACTTTATATACGTTATTTACTCTATATAATCTTTTTTCGGGTTTACGCTATTTACGTTAGTTAATTTCTTCGCGCGTCAGAGCTATGAATCCCCATTATCTGAAACATTTCTCTATTAACGTGCATCAGCTTCCCACTCGCTCTCACCCAGTGTTTCAGCACGTCACTGTTCCTTGTTGCTCACCTTCGCCCTCTGTGCCGTATCGCCATGTCGCCGCAGTCTTTCTCCCCAACCGCTGCTCTAACCCCTGAGCCGACAGTCTCGTCGCCTTCGCCCGCCCGCCCCCAGCCTGGCGCCAGGCAGGGGGTCGGGGAATAATTGGGCGCTAAGGCGGAGAACGCCGTGCGACGCCCCTGCCTCCCTTCGCTAATGGAGCGGAGGCGGTGGGGGCGCTGAGGGCGGTGGCGAGCAAACAAGACGCGGCGCCACAGCTTCCGCCTACGCGGGGCGCGGCTGGAGGGAAATTTGTAATGTTTCGAGGAGCACTTTCGACTGAAGCGTCTTAGCGGCGTTTCTGCTTCTGATCGACGTTCGCGGCGCAGCGCGGCTTCTGGCTGGATGAGGACCCCACCCCCACCCCAACCTCCCTTCGCCCGTCTGCTACTGACTCCTTGCCGCGCAGAGCTGCTGGGATGGCTTTGAAGCGGCGCCTCGAAATGTTCCAGGCGGATGAGTCGCCTCGCGATTATTCGTTATTTACACGTGACGTGTGAATCACCAAGGGGACCCAGTGGATTAGGGAGATCGGGTCGGCGTTTGAATGATTCATCTTGTTTCCGTTTACAGTGGCGGAGAACAGATAGCGACGAAGGAACAGAAGCGGGTAAAAACAGTAGAAGGGCATTTCTGTAGACATCAGTAATAAATTTGTACAAACGAATACCACCGGCCATGTCAATGAATTCAACCATTTGCGTTGAAGGAGTCTTTCAACTGAAACCTCATTATCCTTCAATGGCCTGTTATATTCCTTGAAATTTAATTTTGCAATTTATAAAATATAACTTGGTAGTTTTTAATTGTATGACGAAAATGTGAATGCCTTGCTAGTAAATGGCAGAATAATATGTGCAATATTACACGAATAGAAGTAATTGTCTAATAATATTCATCACAATAAAATCACTTAATTTGCAATGACGAGAAATGGATCAGCATTCAGATCCTAAAATTTGCAATTTCTTAGTATCAAATCAAAAACGGCCGAGGTGGGACAGGGCATGAACTAAAGTCATTGCAATGTCTCTGGCCACGAGGCCCTGGGGATCGGGTCCGACGGTAGCAGGGCATTCCACACTGCCTAAATACCTAGGTATAATTAAGCAGCTGTCCGGAGATGAAGTCCAGCTGTTCGGTAGTTTTCTGTGGCTTCTTCGACCCTTGGCGTATGCCGAAGCAATACTCTAACAAACAGGCTACAGACCAGCGCTATCTTTCCTTTCTATGACTTGTCCTATCCTTATCCCTTATTTACACACAATAGCAAAAACCTTCCTACATGACGGGAGCTTCGAGCTTGCCTCAGCTGGGGCAATGCTCCTCCGGTGGGAGGTACTTTTAAGGGAGAAAACCCTGCAAGCCGACGAATCAATCGCCGTCAGGTCTCACCATCCAGCGGTGAAAGAACACCGCCACCTCCCGTGTTACAAGTACCCACTACACTTACAGAACAAATGATCATAGCGGTTGACGCGCTTGGAAACACGAAATAATCAATTTCTCAAATCACTTCTTAGATTTTTAATCATGTGAAGCTAATATTAGTTACAACTATGAATGCTATATTGATCTAAATGACTAAGCTCTGGTGACGGAAGATTCGCCTACCCTCGACAGAGCTATACTGCTTATTCTTGAACTTCCATAGCTTTTTCTTGACTATTTCTCGTTTTTAGCGTTTACAATGTTGTGTTTATATAAAGTCGAATTTCCCAAGATAGTTTAAATTATTCCGGAAAAATCTACTTTCTTGGGATGCAGAAGGAGAAAATGGAAAATTTGTAAATTGTGGGATTTTGGCGAGGTAATTAGAAGTCGCGTCAGAATCAATTGTCAAGACCTCCGACCCCAGCCGGCCGTCAGAATTCCAGCGCCCTCTATGTTCTTAAGTTTTGGAATTGCACGTAAATGGGCGGAGATACAGGCTGCGACGAAATCTAAAATTTACGAAAAGCACTTTCTGGGGTAATCTGTGCTTCTAAGGCCAAAACGGCAAAGTTTTTTTATATAATGGGAACTGAACGGAATTTAGTCCAATAAAAAAAAGCAAAATATGTGGGTATATATACTTTTTTCTTAATTATGTTATACAAAATTGATATGCAAAATAAAACTTATAACGGTTGTAAAATTGTTCTTTACAAGATTTAATATTTTTTTGAACATTAAAAAGTAGTCTGAAAATGGGTTTGGAGTGACTGAACAAACGTCTAACTCAAAGAAGTCATTGAACTCTAGCCATCAAGTTACACGAGTTGTACGAAAAATAAAATGCGTACGTAGTATATGCAACTTCATTTACGTCTTGAAACAGCCAGTGGCAGATTGCGAGGTGAAAGAGAGGTAATATGCACTCTAAATTGAACAAAGTAATTGAGCTCAATTTACTGAAAACATGATGATGATCGGGCCACGTGCCAAAGGAAAATTTCCATTAGGCTCGAGCCGGTGGGATTTTGTGAGATCTTATGAATAATCCAACTCTGACACGTAGTTGTATTTTTCGGCAAGATGAAGAAATAAAACAATGGAGTCAGAAATGTTTGCTAGATTTTGATTGAGTTACTTACGCATGAACTTCACGAAACATGAGTAAGCACTTGGTTGCGATTACTTTTGATCCGTTCATAAATGATTCTGTGAAGTAAAGGACAAGAGTACGGCTATACTTCAAACGGTGTATTAAATTATGTTGTTTTAGAGAATAATTATTTCTGAAATATAATTACGTATTGGTATTTTAGATGTACCGATTCACCTTGTAAATATATTAAAATTTGCGTAAGCTCCAAACATAACGGGTTATATGAACCAAGAAATATATACCAATAAAAGGGGTGAAATATGTAATTGTAGCGAAGTACGTCAAACAAATGTTTGCAATTAATTAAGAAAGTTTTGCAAAATCTAAAATATATTGAAACCTGTCGCTTTTACCTATAATACTTACAATAACTTGTACCTTTTGTATTTACATTAAATACCGTTCTCTGATTACGACGCTGTCATTACCAAATGAACCTATTCTTTTAGTGTAACAAAATGTTATTGATAATACTTAATATGGAATTTTAATAATCGATTCTGATGTCTTTTCAGAGAAATAAAATTAGAAAATAGTAAAAACAACTCATTAAAATCGTGGTTTTAGAGAATTTATAACTCAAGTTTATTAATAGCAAGAAAATGAGAATTCCTTGATCTCGCATTACGTGTACCTCAAAATAGTACTACTGGCTGCACACATTCCTTATTTCTGACATTACTTAAGAAGTTTAGCGGCACGTTGCGTTGTCATTCCCTCACCTTTGAGATTATAACATGTGCAAATGTAGCCTTTAAGAGCTTTGAGCATATAGTACACCGTAGTGGAATAATCCGTCGTTAAGTTTTGTCTTTGGTCTCGATATCTCCCACACAGTCCATGCCTTTTTTCCTTAGGCCAAGGGCTCGGCTCCGATTGACCGAGAAGGTCACCCGTCGAGGAATCGGTGGTGTCTGGAGATGGTTAACTTCTGAGACTTCATGGAGCGTAGTTAAACAATTCGGCTAACGATGGCGTCTTCGTAATTCGTAGATCGACTTACGAATTAGGAAGGGTGGCATGTATGCCCCAACTATCACATACATTTTTCCTCTTCAAAATATTTCTTGAACGAGTAGTGTACAACCGATTTCCATTCTTCGGAATTTTAATCCTTGTCTAAGACAACGTTTACGTTTATATTGGAAGATACACTTGTGCTCACATGAAAATACGAAATTGTATAAAAAATATTTCCAGCAAACTAAACAGTGATTTATAAAATCAGATGAAAAGGTCAATATTTGTAGCTTAGTTAATAGCCGCGGGCTCTGCCGAACAAAGCCCAAATATTAGCACGCCTGCCTCCACATATTCCTAGCACCCCCACTCTTTCTCAAACTTCCATTGCGTCGCATGCAGCACCTACGGATGGACCCGCGATAGTCCATGAGACGATTCATTCTAAAAATATTTATCTTTCCCTTAATCAGGCACTAAAATCGTCCTCAAAATGCGTTGGTGGTACGCAAAAATTAAACGAGTCGATTTATTGCAAGTTTAATATTTTCTGCAACTTTTCTCAAGGTTGCTTTTTCTGGGGAGGGCGCCACTTTAGGACCCTTAAAAAGCAGCCGCCGTTGCTGAGGGCCCTGCCATACACACGAAGAACGCCGAGCCGCGCAGAAGGCGAGTGTTGGGTGGGCGGGAGCAGCGCGGAGGGCGCCGGGCGCAACCGGACCTGTGTAGTGCCGCCCCGCCCACTCGCCCCGGGGCGCCCATGTGTAACAAGAGTGCGCGCCGCCCGCTAACAAGCACCGGCGCCTCTCGCGGCCCCTCCCGCCACACACGCCCCCAGCCTCTCCCTTGACCCGCCCCACCTTCCCGATCCTTCGACACGTCTACGCACACATACACGCCCTTTCCTCCCACATAAACTCTCAACTAGCTGCGTGCCCCAGCCCCGCTTCACTCCCCCTTCAGCTCCCACCCGTCCGGCCGACAGCCAGCACTGGCGCTTATTGCTGCGACCCTGGCCGGGAGGTCAACGGGAATGGATATCTGACGCTAGATATACAGCTAGATCGAGTTCAGACGCTGCAGGGAGAATTCTAGCGAACAGCTCTTCTGATTAGTTTTACTTGTTTTTCCCCACCAATACCAGGCTAATAACTATGGAGAACCCTAGCAAACGGGCTACTGACTGTGCTAGTTCTTTCCGTTCTCTTCCTTGTTTTTGCTCTTACGCACACAGACTTACAAGCGCTACACGTGGTGGGATACCATTCGAGGGCTTAGAGCCTATCCAGGCTGGGGCAATGGGCTCCACGGGGGGAGATACTTGGAAGGGAAATCAGATGCAAGCGTGTGTGTGTGTGTGTGTGTGTGTGTGTGTGTGTGTGTGTGTGTGTCGGCACCGAATCTTGTCATTCCAGCAGGGAAGGAACATCCCCACCTCGCGGGATAAAAACACTCGCTAAATTAACAAGACTAATGATGCTTGCATCGTGGTTTGTTTTAGTGCTTGTGACGAGTGGAGCGATTTTGAAGTTTGATTTGTATACAGCATATTTATTTTATTTTTCCCTATAACTTTCTTCTCTTATTTTGACAAGACATTTTGTCTTATGAGAGCAGGTATGGCTATCGATTATAAGAAATGTTCTCACCACTATAAATTACTATAATGTCTCATTTACTATTATGATAAATATACATTCAATTTTTAGATGTTAAGAAAGTGATGTCTCTTCACTTTATGATTGTCTCAAATTTGATGAACAGAAAATTAATAACTACATGAAAATAGTTTTTACTTTCTCGTTACTGCTTTCGGAATATAAGCGAAGTATGGTAATGCTGCGGAAAAAACAGCGAATTTTCGATAGAAAAAATCTTATTGTTGCGTCCTTATAACGAAATGTGTATTAAACGTGTCGCTATATTTAGTAAATTACTATTCCTAAGACATTGAGTAGTCAGAATCCATATTTTATGGGTCCTTGATACGTAAAAATTAATTGTCGCCCAACTGTTCGTCCGTCCGTCTAAGCAGAATTTTCACCAAAATTGATGTTCCATCTGGGTGATGTCGCGGCTCCTTGAATTTGAAACATACTTTAATTTTGAGGGTACTTTATGTAAAACCTCTGGGACATTTTCAAAATGTTCCAAAAATTCTTTTGACTAAATTTTACTATCGGATAGCGTAAAGGACGCTTAAGAGAATAGTGCAGGCATACAGTTCGCTAAACAATTCAATTCTTTGAAAATTTCAAAAATAAAAATAAATAAAATATTGGAATCTTTCTAAAACTACAATTATGAAGATATTTTTTTCTCTTAACGAAATGAGTTCATCAAATGTTTAATTTTTCAAAAAATGTGAGTACTTTTTGCGTAACGTAATGATTAACCGATGATTTTTAAATTTTGAACTTAAAAAACTAAACTAAAAATTTATTTTTCCTCGAAAGTAGGAAAGAACTGTAAAGATAGTGGAGATGGTCCCAATTTCAGTTCAGGTAATGGCAACACACGTTTCAAAATTTTTGTGATTCCTCTGTTTTCGGTCGTATTGATTTTATGATCTTTAATTTAGAAATAAACAAACTTCTTTACTTTAAGAAGTTTTGATCCATGTGTGGTATTCAGATATTGAATGCTCCCTTCCGCGTAATCAAAGCGTGTGTAAAATTAATTGTGTTTTTCTCTAATATGTCCTTCAAGTACTGTAACAATTAAATTTATTCGTTGAAATGATTACCTTTTCTGGCAACCACAGGCGCTACGTTTGAATCGGTGGAATTTGACTCTTTCAAGTTATAACTGAGTTATTAGTATGGCAGAAATCAGAGTATTTGAATATTCCGTATCTCTTTCTAACAATGGAAGAAAGTATATAGTGTTGTACTTTCTCCAAGAGTTTTGCTCTATCCGTCCATGTGTTGTCTGTGACAATATTTGCACCAAAACCGTGCTTACCATTTTGTCGAAAACGGTTATTACCAATATTGATATCGCCGAATTCAGAGCCCTTCAAATTTGAAGCGAATCTTACAATTTTTTAGGGGCACATTACGTACTATCTACTTGTCAACAGAGGAACCTCGGATGGGGATGTGTGTGCGTAGGGTTAAGAATTGCATTTAAATTTAGGTTTTAATTTCACTCGGTATTAATTCAGCATTAAATCGAAGTATGCATGACTAGAAAAAATGCCCTTTTTGAGTAAGAAAGATTTCAGCCAGGAGTACGTATGATGCTAACATAGCTTTTGGGTCATTCTTTGCCATCATACAGATTCCACAATTCTGAAATATGTCAGGAAGTAGAAATAATACAATCGCAAAATACTGGGAGTTCTTTCATAAAATTTTACTTTTATAATGGAATGTGGTTTAATTGAAAATGTACTTGCTTAGCAAGAGTCGGGATTTTGCGAAGCAAATTCTTCCTTTGTACTGTTTTTGTGGCAGCTCATTTGAAGTTCCACGTTACTCAAATTGATTTAACTTTTAAAACTTGAATGAGTTCTGGGATTGTAAGTTTTTCTCTATTGCGTGTGACGTGCTGTGTTCATGAAGTAATTGAAAACCGAGAGTGAAGCAGGGTGTGGGTGGTGCGAGGATATTTTATTTCTTTTTCGTGAACATTGAAGATTTTTGAAAGAATATCCTTCGTGTATCATTCAGGAAAATGTGTAGAAATGACATAAAAATACCTTTTTAAAAATATTCTATGAGAAAAATACGGTTTTCCGTGCTTATTTTGTGTGAGCGAAATATCAATTATTTCGTTCAAACTAATACTGTACGAAACATTACAAAGTGAGTGAAACTTTGCGAACTATATTAAAAACGGTTCACGCAACACGTGGGAGAGGTGCTTCAAGCAACCGCTCAGGCGACACTCAGCAGGAGAGCGAACCACCTCATCTGCACGGGCACTGTACTTTTGTCATCCTTGCTTGCAAAGTTATCTTCTGGAGACGTAGCAGTGTATTTTTACATTCTCGCAACAGCTTACGCAGTAGAGTGTAAGTTACGTAATGCTGTGCGGAAAAAGCCGCGAATTTTCAACAGAAAAAACGCTCATACTCTCGGGTCCTGATAATGAAAAATTGGATAATTCCAGTTGATAAATTTGGAAAAAGAATCCTGTAACGCGTGCCAGAATACATGTTTTGTATATCCTCGATGCCGAAAAGTTTGTCGGCGAAACGTCTGTCCGTCTGTGAACATTGCTAGCGGCTAAACCGTTCAGCCGATTTTCCCCAAAATTGATATTCATCTATCGATCTGGCTGATATCGCTACCTTCTAAACTTGATATCGATATTTTAGTTTTAGAGGTATTTAACATTAAACCCCTGAGACATTTTAAAAATTAAAAAAATGCTCAAACGTTTTGGATTGAACCTTGTTTCTAGATAGTGTTTAAGAGATTTTTCGAAAATTACAAACCTTCAAAAAGGTTTCGACTTCTTTCTACAACTAATATATTAAAGATAGAGATATTTTTCTTTAATGAAATCTGTTTTTTAAAGATAAATTTTGAAATGCGATCATGTAAAAGTTTTCCAAAATTTGAGTATTTTTTGCGTAATTTGGCGTGGCTCAAAAATAAACCAACAAATTTGATTAAATTCTGATCTCTGGTAGCTTACAGGACTTCCCCTCTGCTAAAATTGTGAAGATATAATTTCTCCTAATGTTTATGTAATTTGCGTGCTATTTGTTATTAATTTGCGACATCCTTTTTTTATTGAACACTTTTTCTTTGATCTGGATGAACTGAACTAGAAACTTTTTATTTTCGCCTCTTCAATTGTTTAATAGCCCAATATCACTTTCTAAATAAAATATTTACGTATTAAAATTCCAGTTGACTTACCGGATGGTTCGCAACAGGTGATGTCTGGTAACTGGATCTTTTGGAAACCTCAACACTTTTACCTACTGAGATTCAGTACTCTCATATCCAGGTACCCAACATTTATCTGGCGTCTGTGAACAATAACGACATAAATCATGAAAATATGTTATTCATTCACTGTTCATGCATAATAAATGCATTACAGAATCTGAATCTTAAAGAATACATGTTAATTCTCGATGTTAATATTCGCAATTAACTTGGAACAAAATATAAAAAATAACCCACTCTTACATCTAGGTGCCCGTCTAACAAACAATAAAAACACAAATCACCTTTTTCATCAAATTAATCGGCGAGTTAAATTAATTTAAAATAGTAATGTATACCTGATGGTGTATCTTGAATCCGAATCCCACAACCTAACCTTAGAACAATAATAATAATAATAATAATAATAATAATAATAATAATAATAATAATAATAATAATAATAACTGAAACAAGAACAATAAATCAAGAAACAATTTCCGGTGCACTATCGCAGATATACAATACCAACAACACACAAATGGTGGAAGCGATCAGACGGAAAGACTCACGAAAGATTCTACTTTACGGCCTGTACCATAATGAAGTTTCACAATCTATCAATAGAAAATAATATCTAATAAGATAATTTTGTACAATGGGATTAAAAACACATTATAATGACACACATGCCTGCTAGGATAGTTGGTTGGAATTTTTTATGGTATATATTTTTTTGTGCTAAAGATCGTAGTAACCCAATTGATTTATATTGCAAGAAGATATTAATGCACTAACACATTTAAATAAATTATTTATATTTTTCTTTAACTCACCTACTCCGGACGAACTTCGAATAATTGAAATGCTTTAGATTTTAATAACATCTTCAAAACTACACCCTTTTCCATGACTTCTAGTTGGGTTGACTAATTTGCAGCTTCGTTCGTAGCAATTAGAATTCGTAGGAGATCCCTGATTTGTGTGCCTTTGTGCAATTAAGAGGCCGAACGAGAATTTTATAATTAACCTCCGATTCTTTGATCTAAAGGCCCACCTCCTTGCGAAGAGATAGTCTGCACCGTGCTCGAGAAATCCAGACGTCTTAGTAGCACTCACCAATTGGAGTCAAAGGAGAAATAATTTCTTTCTTTCTCTCCAATATTGCTTTGATCGATACCCACGCCTATTCTCAGAAATCTTTTCCACTCACAAAACTACCTGCGTTGAGATGTAATATTGTTCGGCGAAATGATTGGAGAAACGGAGAATGTCTTCAAAACCCGGATCACTAAAAAACAGAAACTAATTAGGTGAATATGGATCTGTTAAAAAATTAATCATATTTGTAATTAAATCTTTTATTTGGCCTTACACTTCCGGAGGTAATTGATTAACGTGTAATGATGCTGAGGGAATAATCATACACGAAGTTACTTAACTATAGTTATATGTGACAGATGAATTGCCGCATTAGCACCCTCTTCTCGTCTGCAATGCAATGTTGTGTGGAGTGTCAGCAGTCATCGACCTGCCTCTGCTTTTCGTCAGCCAACGTTGTTTACCTCCCTTCTGCTTCCTACTCAGAGGAACCCGTCGTCTGTGCTGGCATCCACTGTTGCATCACCATACGTATTTTTCAGCCTTTGCTGAATACGAATGTTAGTTTCATCTTCTGCATTCAAGAATTCAATCTCACAACGTGGTCTCTTGGGAACATGGATGTCGGCCATTTTTCAAACGACTGCTATGCTGCCATTTGTTGATGCAGAAAGTTACTACAGCAGTGGATTGTAGAAGACTATTTGAGAAATAATGCCAAATTGAAATTTTACACTTAGCAAATTTTATTTACGTAAAAAAATAGGAAGCATTACATTTTATCTGTCTCTTGTACATTGGTTTGCCTAATATATTCTTAATTTCCTGCCGAGGCGGTTGGCATACGTACGATTTATATAAATCGCAATGTCTCACCTTCATTTTTGTTTCGAGCGGTTTCCAGTTGGTTGAAGGGCTTAGAAGATGAATTCCTTATCGTTTCTGAAAAAAGATAATTTACAATCCGGATCGCTAAGAAATTATTCTGACAATAAATTTCGAAACTACTCCACGCTATTGAATGAAAATAGAAAGTTCGCTATTTGAGGATGCATCCTTTCGAAAGAGAATTTTCCGCCCCTGGTGGTTTCCCGCCGTGCGACGGCCTAGGGCCGCGGCGGCGGCGGCAGGAGGACGGAGGGCGACTTGTGAGATATGGCCCCCAATAAGCTGACCCGTAAATTAAGACACACATGCACTCGCCATGGAATGCTCGTAACCCGTGACCGCAGGTCGCTCCTCGTTTGTTTCCGCTTGGACTCACCCCCCCCCTCTCCCCGCCTTCTCCATCCCACCTTTCCCCACCACCCGCGCGTGTTATACAGTGGGCCGGAATACTTCAAAAACTGGTCGTGGTTGAAAGGTTCATTTGTTGAGATCGATATTGGTCCTACCCCCCCCATTGCTATGTAAACATTTTAGTTTTTCTTGTCATTCTAAATCATTAATGTACATTCAAGTGAGTGTAAAATTTTTCTCTCGAGAATTTTATTTTTAACAGGATTTGTGTCTCTGTCGAAATGGATTGAGTCGTTCGACACCAATCGTAATGATGCTATGCAATTCATTCCGATTCATTGGAGTGTTTCCGCGTTCCGCTAAAATATCCACTATTTTTTCTCATCCGTGTATGGTTTCTTGCTATCGTGCAGTAGCAATACTACTGACGTCTGTCGCGCAAGGGATATGACATCAAGAATGGGATGCCCAATGCTTTTAAGGCTCCCGCCTTTAAGTCATTTTTGACAAAAAACACTGATTCATATATCAAGAGGCAAGGTAATTGAAAAAAAAATATTAATAAAGGCGGGCTTACAAGTATCGCGTGGGTGGGAGTTGCTTATTATTCGTATAATTCTTTGTTAGTTATAATATGTACTTCTCCAGAATATTGTGCCGTATCTCAGGCGGGAATGAATATTTCGCAAAATATATACAACGAACAGTATAGAGACTATCTGAATTTGAAAAGATTCTCAAAGCATAGAAAAAAACTTAATTTAGTTTTCAATTCATTTAAAAGGATGTTCCATTTAAGGTTTGACTCAGTTGAAAGATCTAACACTTTTGTTATCTTAATATCAGTCAACGGCACACCGTTCATTTTCAATGGAGTACAGGGCTGTTTATTTGAAATGAAAAACTGCTTTGAAACAGTTTTCTTTTCATTTACTGTTCATTTGTTATTACGGAACCAATTTGAAATATTTGATATTTACGATTTCTTTACTGCAAAGAATATTCGTATTATCCGCAAAGAGAACTGTTCTTCCGTTTCTAATCGTCGAGGGAAGTTCTTCACTAACAAATAGAAAATAATATAAAAAAGGGAAAATTTATCACTAAAAGAGCGGAATGTACAGTAAATAATTGAGGTAAAACTATGATGACTGAAAACTTACAGTATCTCTCTTGATTCGAGCATGTGATTGATATGCAAATTCAGAGAAAAACCTTTCAAATATCGAAATTTAACATACTATTTCGTAGTGCCACATTCAGTAACGAGTGTTAATGGTTTTCATCCACTTAATCATCAATTGTATCTCTACCATTGCTATATAACTAACTACTTTCTTAATGTTATTGAAACTTGTGTACAGGAAACAGTCCTTCAACCTTTTTTTATTTTCATTAGTTTTCATTAGTTCGTGTTGTTTCGAATTTGTCGTAATAAATTAACATTGTAATGATTGTTAAACAGGAAGAGCATTTTTATAGATTCTTGATCTTATTAATTGCTCAGAATGTTAAGAATCACTTGCAAATACGTAAAACTGTAGTCACGAATAAAAGTGGTGTAAACCATGCAACAGAACGTACGAAAATTTCAACGGTAAAATCATATCGGAATATGAAAAAAAAACTTATTGATAAAATTAATTTATTGATTTTATTCATAAAAAAATAAAAACAGGACACGATATATCCTGAAATCACAATATTACCTATTTCAACCACATCACATGGATCAATATTGTGCAATGAACGCCAGTCTACAGCAATCACATTCCAAATATCATTTCGCTGGCGCTATAATGGACTGATGAGAACCGACTGGAATGAACCTTATTGGACGATAGCTGGTACATCTATTGTATGCTCATGGTCCTGATCGGAATGAAAACGACACAATTAGTGTTGATTGAGCGACACGAAATGGAGTTCGAAGCGATAGCTTCATCCTTCTGATTGGGGAGCACTTTAGTCAGCACATATTATCGACTCATATATTTCTGATTGTGGCGGATTTTTCGTTATTGAATGGAAATATTGCTATTGTAGCTGGTTGTATAAACTACTATAACAGTAAAATAAATCTATTTCCGCGTGCCTTAACCTTGAAAGAAAGAAATATTAAAACCATTTTTGGCACAATACAATCATCCTTGTTGCTTAGTACGTGAAAGCTCCTACGATACCAGTCACCGCGTCCGAATTAACGATCATCAGCCGTTACGTCTGCACCAGGGTCAATGCGAGAGATCCATTTGGCTGCTTATAAGCTAGGGATCGTGCTAGCCACAGCACTAGGAGAGAAGAGTATAGTACCGTAGCACAACCGGGAGCGATAGTGTATGTAGTTGCCAGCCCCAGATTAATCTTCGAAGACCGAGAGATCTTGAGTTACAGAAAAAATCGTGGCGTATTTTCGTCATCAGCTCGGTCGATGCCAACCACTGCCTGGATGACAGTTGTAGAAGCTGGCTGCATGATCGAGGTCGTTCATTCTTCGGAAGTGAAGTGTAACAATTGATGAGTCTGTATTCTTGATCGAAGTAGTCCAGTGCCTGAATGGAAATTGTAGAGGTTGGCCGCTTCATTGAGATACTTCTCTGTCCGGATGGCAATTGTAAGGAATTGCTGGGCATTGTTTTCGAGAGTTTTCACGAATCAATTCCAATTGGATGCCTCGAGTAGTTAGAAACGCAACGCAAACAGTACTTTTTTCCCATGCTGTCGCAATTTCATCGATCGCAGAATCAAAATCTCTTGGATCATCGGATCGCTGGTTTTGTCTCATCTTCTTACATGATCATCTCCATTTTGCTCTACGAAAATCTACAAACTGGATGATAATGGTTATGATGAGTGCCTTACTCATTTCTTCCGCTTTCTCTTTTGTGTCCATCCCATTCCTGGATACATGTTGGCAGGGATGACTTGTCTTTGCCTTCTACTGTAACATCATTTGCCTTTACCATTAAGAGTAAATGACGATGATGGCAAAAAATGATCGTAAATGGAACATTTAATAGTATGAAAAATGCATGTAAGAAAAGTAAAATTCCCATTTTTTGTATGGGATTCGTACCCCGAAACTCCCTCCCCCTATACACTGTTCTATGACCCCAGAACCCCCCGTCCAGCGTTTCGTGGTGGGGCTACCCGAAATAAAGAAAATACAAAGTATAACAGACGAGGTGACGCCCACACACATTCTACAGGTTCTCTTTCGTTTTAAAACCGACACCCAAGACACGAAATCCATTTTCTGCGACACTTGCCCTGTGGAAGAGCTGAAATCCGGCCGCATGCAAATTGTAAAACGTCCTGCGACTCAGGGAAAATGAAATCTGCGCGTAAGGAGGTCGAACTGCTTGCGGCGGTCCGGACGGAGGAGGAGGAGGAGCGGGATGGAGTTCCGGGGGGGGGGGCGTAGCCCCGCGGGCGCTGGCTGCTAAAATATGACTGGGCTCGACTTGGAAATAATATTAGGTCGGGCCGAACGAGCGGCGGGAGAATACCATTTAATTACTTCGAAAAATTTTGAGACTAAGAAGAGAAAGAACGGAGGCAAAGAAAGTTTATATTGTCTCTGGGGGGAAAGTGAAAATTAAGCTAATAATGAAGTCGAAAGAGAGCGCGAAAAAGGAGCGGGAGGAGGAAATGAAGGAAGCAGGCTGGAAGATGAGAGGGGGCGGGGAGTTGTCGGGACCGGAGGGACGCTTAGAGGCCTCCGGTGGGAAGGAAGGACGTAGGAGCGAGCGAGATGTTGGGATTTATCGTTTTTTGATTTTTAACTTTCCTTATTAGGCGGTGAGAGAAGCATCGAACTCCTGTACCCTCGCTGAATGAACGCGCTGAAGAGGCCACAGAGCATGTTGATGCATGTATCTTCTAATTCTGAAACAAATCTGGCGCGTTTAGTCTGTCATACTAAACAGAATCCTAAACGTCAAAAAGCGGATTTTTTTAACTTTATTATTGATGTACAAATAAGTAGCGTTTAGTCTCTCATACTAACTCAGAATACGAATAGTTCAAAAGTCGTTTTTTGGTTATTTTATTATTGACATTTTCATTATTCAGTGAAACTTTGCAATGCTAGAAAGCAAAGAGACCGTTTGTTGTAAAAAAAACTTTAATGGAGTTGTTAACGTGTTATGGGAAGAAGTTAAATTGAAGTTATATTAATTATGAAGTTACAGTTTTCAAATAAATTAATTTCTTATTAATTTATAGAGATAAACGTTAATCTTCTCTAATATAACATTTCGCATGTAAACCAGAACGCATTAGTGACATTTTATAAATTCTGTAAATCTGTTTATTCACCTTAGTCAATATTACTTGTCGTGTTACTTTGTTCCGTCATTTAAACTACAACTTTTAAATTCTTTATTACTACCACTAATTTACATTGGCACTAAAATATGGCTTTTTAAAAACACGTTTTTTCTCAGAATATGTATCTCTTATACCATTATGATTTTCAACCATTCATTTGTAAAATTTTATTTGAGTTGAGAAGCTTCACCTTTAGGAAAAATCACATGTTGTATATCCTCCTCTCCTTTTATTATTTAGTTGTATTTCCCAAAAATCAGATACGCGTTGGAGTTTTCGTTAGATCACAACGCCTGTTGCTAATGGACAGACGCCTGGATAGACTTCTTCGTAGTTGCATCAGTGTACGCATGCACCAGACCTTGTTTTATTGCCGCCCGTTCTTCGTCCATTTAATTCATCCCCTCGTGTGCTAGCGAGCAGCGAGCGCCTGCATCTTGCCTTCCGCCGTTCGATCGCTATTTTGGACGCCCTACCCCACGCGAACGCTGGCGTCTGTCGTTGCGCCCTCTTGCCGGGCGGTTTTATTGAGCTCTGAAACTCCCTTTAGCGGCGCGACGCTGCCCTCCCCTTGCGCCAAACGCCAACATTTAACGTTTGCAGCCACCGCAGTGCCATCCACGACCAGCTGCTGTGTCGGCGATACTCTATGCGCACTGCCCGGGGTAGTTATTCTTGTTTATTAAATTTTTATGTCTTTTTCATTGTATTTTTATTTCTATATATTATTTCTATTTCTACATATTATCCGTATTTTTTTAAAAACTTTTGATGAACCTGTGAATACATTAAAATGCAGTATATCAGTTCCTGGAACGTTTAACATGCTTGCAATTAGTTCAATGAATGAGAGAAACGTATTGCTCAGGTATATATAAGCGACTATTCAAGATTAACCTATTTAGACCTGTTTTCATTTCGGAACATAAGATTTCAATGTCTCAGAGACAAGAAAATCCAATGTGTCTTATTGTTGCGTTTGGGGGCGATAGAGTAATATCTCCTTTTATCTCTGAGCGACTATATTTATTGACTCTTTGATTCTGAATATTTTAGGGTAGTATAAGGAGCGTGTATGCGTTGCAATGGCATCGTGTAATTCATTGGGTGTTTCCATAATATTTATAAATAAAT
This sequence comes from Gryllus bimaculatus, assembly GCA_017312745.1. Taxonomy (NCBI): domain Eukaryota; kingdom Metazoa; phylum Arthropoda; class Insecta; order Orthoptera; family Gryllidae; genus Gryllus; species Gryllus bimaculatus. The sequence goes on along the minus strand of BOPP01000175.1, from coordinate 2,623,565 downwards.
AAATGTTTACTGGTGTAGTGAAATTATGCTTATTGTACAGTTTAACTTTGTATACTACGATTTACGCAATTCTGCCGCTGACACGTATCAACTGTTGACGTTTTCATCCAATCGGGAGCCTGTACGTCACCATGGTGACGTCACTTTAGTGACGTTCAAGCTCCCGATACAATGAAACCGTCAACAGCGGATACCTGCCGTGTGCAGAGTTGCGAAAATTGCAGTGTAGAGACACAAACTTACAAATTAGTATGTTACCATACGGAAAAGTGGGACTGGGTGGCAGAGAGTTTTTTCTCTCTCATATTGAATGTGAATGAGATCGCTGATCTTCTATTTGCGGAAAACGATGTCTTGCAAGATGATGCTTACAATTTTGTCAGGTTTTTAAATAAGATAGCGGAGTTATGAATTAAACAATTTGGTTGTTTGGAAACCAAATTCATTTCAAGCTTAAAGCGATAAAAAATAGTAAAAAAATTAAATGTGGTAAGTCGTATATAATATACGTATTATAATATCGTTCAAAATTTTAAAGCAACTCTTAAAATAATTGAGGGCCAAGTGGAAATGAAAATGAAACTAACTGGATTTTGAATTTTTGAAAAACATAATTCACTAGTTTTACATTTAATACAACTTACGTGAACTTTAAGAAAATGAATGCAATTAAATTTAAGTCAACTAAAATAAAAATATTTGATCTTTCATAGTGATATTTCTCAAGCTTTCCAATGTGAATCCGTATCACAGACCTAGCACTATAAGAAAGCTATTTGTAATGTTATGTTAAACAGCAAATCTTACAAATCATTTACAATACAATACATTTTTATTACTATTTTTATTCAAAATCGCGTCAGCATCTAGGTCATAATCAACCACTACTGGTTTAAACGTTATGGGTAACTGTGAACTAGATGAAATGACATGGTGGTGACGAACACAAATTCAACCAAGCCTGACTTCGAGACTCCAACCCGAAATCGTTCGGCCCGAGATCTCTGCGGTACTACTGCCTTAGCGATCTCGGCGACCGGATTGGCACGTATAACTTGAACATTGAAAATTCCTATGATACCATATATTCCCCGGAGATAGAATGGTAAAGGTAGGATTTTAGGAACTCAATAAACGCTGTTACCTATATTAAAAAATCCAAACAAAAAAAAATAGTTTTCTTATTTCATACGTAAATCAATTCCTGTAATAACTCTCGAACAGTAAATTATTACTAGGGAGAACTTTTATGCCCTAAAAATTTTTGAAATATGCTTTTAAAAATGGGCATTTACATTCTGAAAAATACACTTTATACGTAATAAAAATTAATAGTATCACCTCTCCTGTAGACACCTTTCTTTATAAAATTCAGGAGAATTGTGCTTGATGAAAAGAAATATTTTTGTGCAAATGTAATATAATCTACTTTATTCCGTGGGAAAAATAATTAAAATTCACGTCAGTAAATTACATGTATGTCATGTTGCATATTGTTTCTGTCTGGTTTAAAAAAGTATTATTGTGAAATACTCTACATTTGCACAAGTATTTTATTACATACAGAAAAGAAAAACAACGTAACCTGTGACAAGCTCTTTTTAATCAATTAACGCTCACGAATAAATATATTCTATGAAACTTTTTAAAGATAAGTCTTTTTTTTCTCGACATACGAAAAATGTTAACCTATAATCCCACGAATTTGTCCCAACAGGAAAAATATATTAAATATGCTCAAATATGCACTAAAAAGGATCTACAAAGCATACAGTTATACTAAATATTCAGAAAGTTCATTTACCTATGCCTTGAAACAATGGACCAAAATATGCAAAATCATAGAAAATTGCTCCCTAATTATTACAATGGCTATTGCATCAACGCACTTAGGAGATGCTTGTGAGGGAAAATCGAGACTATAGAGTAGACTGTACTTATCACCCCGAAAGGCAATACGATAATTAACTAACCTGTTGGTGTCATTACCGATTGAATAAAATAATTTAAAACACCACAGTAAATGTAAAAGGCAAAATAAGAGCTCTCTGTTTTGTCGTTTCCTACCACAATGAAGTATATGTATAAGGATTACATTAAATATATGAAATAACAGGTTTATAATGGCGGGCGAACAAGCCTTTATCAAACAATCCGGAAATTCATCTAAACTGGTCGAATATTTATTTTTTAGTCTATCGATTATTTTGAGAATATAATTGCAAGAAGTTTCGGAAACGAACATCGTGTCTAAAATGTTTGGGGAAACGTCTGATTTTGAATTTTGTGGCTGCAGACTCTTAGTAAGATCGGCAGCAATTCTCGAAAAAGTATTGGTTAAAGAGACGAGCCACTGTTGCCGGATCGTTCACATTTCTATCCTTATCTTTTAAAACAACCTTCTCAACAAGGTTTCTAGGTGATTTGGTCGATTACTTTACACTATTCCACATTGCTTTTGTTTTATTTGAGTTCAAAATACCCTGGTCATGTTTCATGATTTTAGCCTGCTGTATGACTTTTCTCAAAAATGATTTGTATTTTTTAAAGTAGAGGAGGAAACCTGGAGGTACGTTATGATACTTAGAACTAAAAGACAGAATTCGTTTTCACATGTTGTAATCGCTTGTGCTATCCAAGAATTGCTTTTCCGTGAAATATTGAATTTTCTTTTTTGAAGAGGAAAGCAAATGTTAAAATGAAATGAAAACGTTAAAAAAGAATTATATCTATTATTTGTATCTACAGTATTGTATATCGCGTTATTGAATCCTAAATCACTTGTTTCAATCATATCGAGTAGTGGTTTTGTTAATTATTATTTGATCGATTGCCTCCTTTGAATTTAATGTGACCCGTGTTGGTACATTTATTGTACTAAACTGAAGATATTTATTATGTTGAGAAACCGCTCTTTCTCGCTAGATTCGACAAAAAATCAATGTTAAAATCTCGGCATACAACAATGGATTCAAAACCGCGATTGCCCACTTTGTTTAGTGTTATTTCCAGTTATTTTTAGAACATAATAAAATCTATTGCTCTCTTTGTTAGAGGCCTGTAGATGTAAAGTAATATATTAAAAAGACGTACTACAGATATATCAAAAATATTTTTAACCGCATACACATTTAATTCCGTCAAGGAAATAGAATGGATATTATTTCGAACGTAAATGCAAGAACTCCCATGTGCAGAACCTTTTTGCTATTCTTTTTCTCTACAACTATAGCCTGCGAGGTAAAAAGTTGGAATTTGGAAATAACCAATGTTCTGTAAAGCAGAGAACATCTATGAACATTATGTTGCAGTACGTGTATCTTTTGCAAGTATCAACACGGATGTTTTTCTACTGCATTTGACTATAGTTGCTATATATTTATTCTAATTTTACCTCGAGTGCATTGGTCGAATGTTGTAATGTTGTCACAATAGGTGTTTGTGAAATTGGGGCAACAGGTGTAGGTGAATTGGTAGTGGGAATCGGAGAAATGGGGGAAGGATCACAGGAGGAGGTAAGAGGGTTCGAAATAAGGGGGGTGGGAACGAGAGGAAGGTTTTAACGAAGTAAGGGTGGGGGATGGATATTTGGTAGGAGGCTGCGTAGAACTGAAGTTTATGTGTCGTGCAAGCTATTTGCCAACTGCATGTTTTCCAGCAAAGTTCACCATTGGTACCATTGTGGATACCATGCCGGGTGTTTTGCTGAGAGGGAATTCATTTCAAAAATTTGCTTCTTTCAGATGCAGTTTTGACTGTTGGGATGCGTGCCTAATCTCGCTGCATAGTGTTTGTCTGTAGTACCAGGAGGGCAGAGTCGATACTACAATGTTAGTATTTTGGGCGGCATGTTGTAATTTATTTACATGTTGTTCAAAGTCACCGCCCGAATTAATGACATTCTGCCCTCCTATGATAATGACTATGTCCTGATTGATCAGTGTCTTCGTGTGGGTGCCCAACTGCAGTCATGTCTGCAAATCTCCCGATAGGTTTAAAAATAGATAAGACTTTGCTGTTGGAGAGCAAATTGCTACTGAGAATAGAAGAAAGTTGACGGCCATAGCTGTCAGCAAAAGATACGATCTTGATTTTTAGGCTCAGTCTTTGTTTTCAAGTCGACTAGGATGTTCAGCTTTACTTGTTTTGCTTTTGACACGCCTGTTTGTCGATAGGGTGTGATTGTGAGAAGGGTTGTGAGGAACGTTTAAGGGATTATAATTAAAAGGCATGTATTATGTTTTCAAAGTTAAGGTGGAATGATATTCTTAAATAGTCCATATAACATACGTGTACATATCTAGTTAAATATGTATTTTAATTCATTTTCAGATACTTGTTGAACTTTGTTGTTCAAAACGAATAGTGATTAAATTGTAAAATTTGTAAAACTCTTCTCATTTGACCGGTTTCGTAGAATAAGATCGATATGTAAGAATCTTTTTGGGGATTTCATTTTTGGGTACAGAGCATTTGTAGTTATTTTTTATTGTTCCTTTTCAACATTTCTTCCTTTTGTGCGATATAATTGAATAGGTTTATAAAGTTTACGAATAATACAGTATTCAGATAGTTAATTATGAAATTATCAAATAGTAGTTAACCAAATTTATTAAAAACGTGTATTCATGCTTGCCTGAAAATAGCAGTAATAGTTTCACAGATGTAGACTTCGATTGATTAATTTTTATACTAATCAAATTTGACTTTCAAAAATATTCATCCTAACATCTTTTGTGCGAATCCACTACTGACTCCAGATAACGAATACTGTTTAGATATCTTCTTTATAATACAATTACATGATTTCTCATTTCTGAAAAGCGGTTCGCTACTTACTGATTTAATACACTATGCTGGATGTAATGACTAACTCATGCTAAAATAATTGAAGCGCTCACGATAAGAACGGCAGAAGCAGATCCCAACTTACCTCGCAATTTCGGTAAGTAGTATGATTAACTCCCGGCATAAATGTATATGCTGAAATATCAAATGAATTAGGATATGGCAAAAACCTTAGAGTTCCGCCGTCAAAAATTTGTCCAGAGTGTAAGTGAACGTGAATGAAAAAAAGAAAAAGTCGTTTTTGTTGAAACTGACTTCGGTTGAGATCTGTCGTTATTACTCTGCGCACTTCAAATGTTAATTACAGACAATTTTCTTTACTTTTTTCTGGGCAGGGAATATTTTGCTGCTCTCCCGCCTTCGCATCCGCCTCCGCTATTTGTGTAAGACTCATCCATCGCATCCCTTCTCCCACCCTTCAGGCAGAAAAGGGGAATTTAACGGCCGTGGTGGGCGGAACCATGGACAGCGACAGAGCGGAAAAGCGGCAGTTACGGAACCCCTTCCGATGAAACATTTATTCGCCGATGAATGGGTATGATCCACGTCGTTTACGTCTTTCCAGTCGCCGCAGCCCCCCTCCTCCCCCCTTCACGATCGGCGCGCTCCCTCACGTGCTGTAAAAGACCCTCGCGCGACGTAAAGTTGTAGCTCGGGTGCTCGAAAAGATCGTAATGTTGACGTGTGCTGATCACATTGCTCATAAGTGATGTACCTTTTTCCATTTTACCCATTGACGTCACTCTGCTAGCTCACGGACAGAGGGCGTTTGCCATGCACGTTGAGTTTTTCTCCCGGAATTTTAGTCTTTGTAGATAAAAATCATGCTTATCTTACATATTCTTTGGAATTAACACAAAAAAATGTAATGTTATCAACGAACTAGAATATACTAGAGTGGTTGCCCCTACATTTTCAGCGCTTTTGATGAAGACTAGCCGAAGTTTGTGTTGTCAGCGCTTAGAGCTGTAACTTTTGAAAAATATAAATTTAAATCTTAAAAACAAACATGCCATCCGCAGATTCATCGCAGTTTTCGTAAAAATTGATAATATTTTGCTGCAAGCCATCGTTTCGTGAAAATACTGTACCAATAATGGGAAAAATTTCTTATTTTTCTAGTTAGATGCATCAGTCATAATAGAAAAATACGAATCGTTCGTTTTTAATTCGGTAATCTAATATTTTTGGTTCTAACACGTTTCAAACAAATTCCTGTGCTTTTGTCCTTCCACAAGAAATTTTGCAAGAGTTATTATCTTTTGGCAATACTTTAGAAACAAGTTTCATCAAACACTCTAACGAATTATAGGATTGGTTATGTTTTACTTCGGGATATATGTGAGCTAGTTCAATTGCAATAACTTGTAATTCTTCATGCTTTTTAATGACGAATTTTCCCATCAATTGAGAACTAGCAGATGCTTTCATCTTCGAGCGATGGTGTTCACTATATTTATGCTGCTTGATGGCAGAGACACCTTTCAATTCAATAGAAAATGTATTTAAACAGTATTTGCACAGGCCTTGAGAATCGTTTACTTTTTTAAGCCACGTATATTCTTGTAACCAGTTGTCATTAAAATAAAATTTTCTGTTCTTGTCTGAAGTGTCCATTTTTACATCTTTAATATCTAAAATAAAATTGAATATATATCAAAATTTATACAGAAAATAATTATTTCGTTATATTAAATCGTTGCAAATGAATTTCCTGGATTGTACATGAATATAAATGTCGACCATTTCATTTGCAACGACCTAATAATATATTTTAAAACATGATGGACTTACAATTGAAATCTCAAAAATTAGTTTCATATTCAATAAAAAACAGTGCAAATAAAAGCTTTATCCACTTAAAAGTAAAATTATCTTGGATTGATATGTGTATAGAGCTAATTTTAGGTTATTTAAAAATATCATTTTTAATATCAACATTTATTTTCTTATAATAATTATGTAATATTATTATAATAAAAGTAATGTGTATAATATAATACAATAATTTGTAACTTACCAATTGTTTGCAAATATTTGTTCAAATAATTTAAATAAATGAATTAAAACTCTACATGTAGTGGTTTTGCAATTCTCAAAAAAAAAAAATGAGTAAAATATATTTTCTTGGAACCATACATCATTTGACCATTTCAACCACAATTCAAATCCAAACGGAGCAATACTAGCGCTTACTGCAGTGGCCAAAAGTACAAGTTTGTAGTAAAACGCAATTTTTTTTTGTTGGGATGTAAAAATAATGTTATTGTGTTCATAAAATCATATCCGGGCGTTGTTCAGACTTATAAAAACCAACTTAATATTTTATTTTCAAAGTAGGACACATTAGGCTTCATTGTAGGACGTAGGACATTCGTTGTGATTGTAGGACTGCCCTACCGAAAGTAGGACGCGTGGCAACCCTCCTAAATGTATAGAAACAGCTATGCAGCAGAAAAGATTTTACTTTTAACTTTAATTTGTGAAACGACTTCAATTGTTTAATGTCATCTGGCACTGTGTTGTAAAGTATTGTGCATGTATTGTATGTGGATTTCTGATAGAGAGTTGTTGTTACTGACACTTGATGAACGTGATATTTACGACGTATGTTGAAATAATAAATATGAGTATTGCAATATGTTCCCGCCGTGAAGTAAAGTTGAGGCTCTTCAGCCACTCTATGTAGTATATTCTAGCTCGTTGAACATCATAAATATCGGGGCCCTAACCATATAAATGTAAATACAAATTTGCCAAACAATAGAAGTATGCCTTTTTTCAAACAAAACTCTGGCACCTGCAGCATCTAATGGCGGCAACAGAATTATCTTTTCTTCTGCATATTGAACTATGCATCCACTCTCTCATTGCTTGGGGGGTTCCTCTTGATTTTAGGGATTTTCTGGTATAAACGCCAGAGAAAATGTTTAGATGTCAATTGGTTAGTCTTTATAATGTTATAAATGTGTATTTTCTAAAGAACTAAACATTTTCATAAGAACCAACGCAGACAGCAATGAAAATATTCAACTTATCTACAAATAAAATACTACTATGCTCTTGTAAAGTTAACTGGAGAATTTAATAATACAGTTAAAAGACCCTCAAAGTTTGTTGCGCAACAATGAGCAATTAGATTTGTGGAACAGGAAATCGTGAGAGGTTGACTCAGACAACCAATGTGACCAGTCGAGGCTTAAGGTCGATATATGGACGATTTTAAATGCTTGATTGCCTGTATATTTTTAACTTTTTTATTGCATGAAGATTCGGGGTACTAATAACGTATGTATGACACGCAGGTTTTTATATTAGGTTTACTTATCAATTCCAAAGATAGAACACATAATATAGTTCTTTTTTAAAAACAAGTGTATGGGATTATAAAAAGACTTATATTAAAAGTATATTATAAAGATATTGCAATTTTATTAATGTATATTGTTATTGTTGAATCGTTACTACAAAAAAAGCTCAGTTCTGATGATGGTAGAGAACGGTTGCAGTTCAGTTATTAGGAAAGATAAGCTTTGTCCTTTTTTTGTGGTTTGCCAATCACTGAGCTGTATTATTTTTGTTTGTATCAAAAGTAAGGTACTTACAAAATAAAAAAAATAGTGAACCTTCTTTTTAAAAAAATGTACAACTTTCAAAAAAGAAGGAAATATGTTTTTAATTACAAGAGTGTAGGTAGTACTTGGGATGGTGCTTCTATTAATAGAAAACAAATCAAAGAAATTAACCATAGCAATTCCAAATGTTTGAATTTGCATGTTATGTTTTATTTTATTTTTTATGTCTGTTACAAATTACAGTCAATGGAAGACCGTGAATATGCAAGCAGGATATTATTTGCTAGTGTTTGACTGTTACAGTACGTACTACTTGTTAGTTTAACTATGGTTGACACAGAAGCAGTGTTGCCAGATAAGACAGACTATAAATTATTAGGTAATTTTTAATTAATTAGGTTTCAGTACCAGCCTTGAAATTTGTGGGTACTATACTATGTAATAGTATTTAAAAAAACGTGTTGTTTATTCACAAATACTTTTACATTGTACAGTGTAAATATTTTATTACAATGTGTTTTTTTTTTGCTTTTTGGTTAGAAAAATAATTTACGTGTTCATAAACCTTGTTTAGTAAAACTAACAAGAGCAAGTAAAAAAATGAAAACTAGATTTTTGTGTGCTAAAGCTATTGTTCGAAATTGCCTTGAAAATTATTTTATTTATTAAATTTTACAGAATTTCACCACTGTATTTACACTTATAGAATATTGACTCATCAAGGACCTGAGATTGGAAATACTAGTTGGAAGACACGAATATCCATAGGTTGTTAGAAGGTTTATTTGTTCTTTGATAAATCATTGGAACTGAGAGCTGTGTCACCGTTATATTTAAAAATACTAAGAGACTAGTTCCCATGGACGTTTAGTAATTCTAGTTCCAGTGATGGAACGCGACTTTTCCTTAGGCAAGCGATCCTTTTACAGAATATAATACCCATCGTATATACAAATGCATACTTGTTTTTAAATTAGTGCGTGACACCAAAACATTACCTATATACTACATACTCGTACATGTGTATGATTAATATTAAAAAAGTGAAGGCGAGGCAACGGGAAAGAACTGTACATTCACTATATTAACTATGATTTTTCAATTTTATCATTATTATGCATCGAGTATTAGGTGAAACACTTAATATTCGATATATTTATGAGAAACGATCTCGAAAGTTCTCGACTGGCCAGCGGATTACTCATTGGTTGCTTTGTTCACTGTGGCGCCACCAATCGAAAATCGACAGCTAACTGTAAAACGGTTGTGTAATCTGACGACCTGCTGCATTTCTACGGTCGGTTGAACGAATTTGGAAGAGGACTGAAGCTAACAAGTAACTAAAATGGGTTGATCTTGACACTGACTCTTCAGTCTGATCTTTGAAAAAAATATTTGTACTACAGTGTCAAAATAATGTTCAAGTGCAAGTTATTTGTGAATAGTGTGGTGAAGAATAATGTTGCAGCTTCGACAAAGAAGTGTCTGCCTTTACTACGCGTGTCTTGTAAGGTAAGATTTAAATTAAATTGACAAAGCGGTGAGATGAAATTCTAAACGGGAAATGTAAATTGTTTAGTGCATTTTCATTATAATTCTAGAAGATATAAAAATATGTTTGTAAGATAATTTCCGTTCTTGAGAATTGTATGTTAGTCTGCAACTTTGAAATGTAATATTCTTCGATACAATTTTGTGGAGAAACTACCTTTCCAAAGACCAAACTCCAGCTACTCGGATTTAAAAGTTTGGTTACGTATTACATATTAGCTAACGTATTTCACTCGTGAAAATTAAAAATTTAAAAATTTATTTCTCGTAAGTACTATTAAAAACGTGTAGCTACACTTTATTACAACTAGGCCTGGCAAAGCTAATTTTTTTAAATGTACACATTGCAGAGAAGAAACGTTGTATAGACAACGTTGCTAATTCATAACATCTTAAGTCAATAGACGATAGAATTTAAATATAATTCTTCACTTCCACACAGTATCAATCGTTAGTCCTTACATAAACTTTTCGTTGAATCTTACTTTCCTTAGTAATCCGATTTAGAAATAAAGTGATAATTGCGGACATCTCAACAAGAATCATTGTTAATATTAAATTTTACAATAAAAATAGCTTTCACTATCTCTTCCGATATAGCCTACTGTTTCTTACGTTAGATCATTGCGATTGTAATAAACAAAAGTCCTTAACACATTACAATTATGAAATGAGATTGCAAAAATGTCCTGTGCAATTATCTCTAATTCTGAATGGATCTCTCAACTGTCACTTTTTTAGAAGTATTCTGCCCATTTTAATTGAAATGACAATGTTTTGAAATCCTCACAGTCACTTTTACTTCTAACAAATTGTTTCAAATTTCAAAATTAATCAAAAAATATTCCATCATCAGACACAATCCAAACTCCAATGAATAATTAATATCGACATTCATACAATTTCCTTTTCAAACAAATTGTTAGGTGGGGGTTAGACAATCGGGAGCTTCAGTATACAAAATTGAAGTCGTAACGAAGCTCCCGATTGGTTAACCGTGTCACAACTGGTGCTATCAACATGCACGCTGTATAAATCATAGTATACATATCGGTATGGTAAATGTATGGTACTCGAAGTATACATATCAGTGTGTACAGAAGGCTGGTCGGACGATTACATTTCAGTGCTGCCACCTTCTTTTAACATTCAGAATATTATTATTCAATCTAATCATACACTATTAATTTCGAGAATGAAATTATATGACATTAGGCTTCATTTTGTAAAAGAGAGAACAATAAAACACTCGGTCAAAAAATGAGGGAAACGAAAAGAGGACGACTGGCATCCCGAAGTACAACTTTGTAACGGTATTTGTGTGTTTTTATTTATTGAAACACTTTCGATAATCAAACTACTATTATCGCTCTACCATTGGTTTCACTTTTACATCTGATATTAATTTGATTTTCTGTTTTCGCTTAATAAATCAGAACAAACTCAATTGTGTGGATGTATAGAGCAATATACAGAGGATAATAATTTAATTTGGGTTCAATTCTGAATATACAGACGAGAAAATTCTTGATTTAAGAAAAAAATGTTAAGGGATGTTCATCATTCTAAGTGGACATCACTATAACCGAAATTGAGTCCAAATGAGGTACGCGTGGTCTAATGTATAGAAAAAAAACTATTTCAATATTAATAAACACTATTTCATGTTATATGTTACACCAACATGTAAAATATTTAAGCATGTAAAACGCCATGGTTATATAATTTTAGAAGAAATACCTATTGAAAAGAAGTTTAGGATTACGTCAGTCCAACAATTTTCATTACATGTCTTTAAATGTAATATTTTGTTAATCTAATCTCATATATATATATATATATATATATATATATATATATATATATGAATATTTTGAATATATTTTCTTGAATGTACGTTGATATCTTGGTTTCAACAAAGGCTAGTTCCAGGAAAAGGCTTTCTTACATTCAATAATTTTTATTATTATAAAATTCTAAAGATAACAAATTCAGCCTGAGAGCTTTCAGAAATCACTGTTCTTGTACTAAACAACAATTAATTATTTAAATAGGGGCAAACGTGAATTTGCGTTGTTTAAGTGTCGGGTCGATCTTCTAAATCACAATATTATGGCAGAAGATTAATTTTAATTACAAAATATAATCGAAACAATTAAAAGCTTTGTGCTCAAGAAGTTCCCTTTTTTTACTTCGACGAAAAGCAATGGTCTTTTGGCATAATCATTGTCAGATCTATCTTTTAAGTAATTAACACGAAAATATGTAGGTAGAAAATTATTTCAGTAGTTCAAAGCAGTTGAATAAATAAATCAATAAATATGCTTGAGGAGCAGATTTTAAATGATGGATCTGTAGGAACAAGTGAATGAAAAGCAGATATCAACATCCGCAAGTGGGAACATCTGCCGGTGAGACACTGATAGTTTAAAAACTAATAGTTAACATAAAAAGTTTGCACTCCACAGCTGCAATGACCTTCTCCCTTAAAGATTACTTGAGTAGGGTAAAGACGCTGCTAATACTTGTGCCGCTCCTAGAGATAAAAACTGTCTCTGTCAGGCAGATGTTCCTACCAGTGGGGTAACATCAATAATATTTTTATTATTGTTCTCCAGTTTTTATCATCCAGTAAATTTGCTTTCCATCTTAAATTTCCACAACATGATGAATACTCACTCATCTCGATATTACTTTCTATTTCTTCTGAATACCTGTCAGAATGTCTTTAAACAATTCATTCCTATTTCTCCGGTCCGTTGTGCCACAGTTTTACTTCTGGTCTCCATTTTCATATCGTATTTATTATAATTCAGCAAGGTAAACCAATAATGATTCAAATTAAAATTCTTTAATAATAATTAAACCCCTGAAAGCTTCAAAATATAGCAAACATTTTAATCATCAGGTCCCTGTTTAAGGGTCAAAAGGTGATATTTTTACTCTTCCTTTAATAAATTAAATGGGGAGAAAAATGGAAATACCAATTTTTTCAGGGACTGATGATTCTAACACCATGCATGAATATGGCAACTTACTGAATAGTTAAATTCAAACATTTCCAATTTTTTTTAAAAAGGTCATTTATAATACTATTACCGCCTAACATATCAATTGGCAACTGAAAGAATACAATACCAAAAGTCCTTTCGTTTCTTACGTCCAACTCTCAGATCACTATTGAATGCCTTTCATATAATGTACAGAAGAGGTTGAGTTCGCAGCTTAAGTCGAGAACATGCGAATCAAGAGTATGTGGCGTTATGAAAGTTTAGCGCACGCTTTGACGGCACAGATCGAAATTTTTAAAGTTCGTAAATCATTCGCTAGATAGCGCTGAAGTTGGTTACTTCTCTCTGCTCGGCGGCGTCCCCCAGATATCGCCATTTGCAAACCCTGGGTGGCATCCGGCATTTATGGCCGGCTATTTCTCATTTTAAGTCAGAGAGCAACGCCACGTGTGGGGCGCGCCAGCGAACGTTCTCAGGCAGTGACGACGATTGTTTGTTTGTGATTCCGGGCGCGTCCGCTACGGAGGTCATTAATTCAGTAAGTGTGGTGTTTGTTTTGTCCTTGGGAGGTGACGATTGTCTTCCCCAGTTTCATGGCGGGACCCGGCGCCGATTTACCGTCGGCTAGAGGTGTTTCTTCCCATCAGGTATCTCCCACCAGCGGGGCACCGCCCCAGCCGGGACAGGCTCTACACTCCCGACCAGTCTCCCGGCTTGTGTGGCTGGGAAGTGTATGTTAGTGTGTGTGTGTGTGTGTAAAGGATGAGGATACAAGAAAGAGATAGGAAAGATAGCGCGCAGAAAGAGATAGGAAAGATAGCAATTCGCCTGGTGTTGATCAGAGAAACCACAGAAAAGTACCGGCCAGAGAAGCCGGCTTCTAGAATTATCTTTCAGACTGCGACTGAATTCGATCTGGCAGACAAACTAGTGTCAAAAATTCTGCCAATAGTAATCCGGGAGAGGGGGAGCAAAATTAGAATTTGTGACTTGATTTTACGTTAAACGGACAATATTTCCCATAGCAGCCTTCGCAACTGTTGCCTTCTAGGAAGGTGTCTATCGCTTAGCCAAGACTTACGGAGAGACTGTTACGTTTAGTTTAAAATCACACATCAGAAATCTAATTTTGTACTCAAATTATCAAAATACTAGCACATGAAACATCGTTGTATCTCTATTTTTATGATCAATCCATTGCTACTTAATATTCATTAGCAACACTTCGGTTTCATTAAATGTGTGTTAATAGAAGGCTGATGGAAGTTAGTACTTAAAAATGAATTTCAGTGCTCAAAGAGTGTGCTAATAGATCACAAAACATTTACTTGTACGCTGTGTGTCGAACAATTTGAACAGATCTGTAGCTGTGTCAAAAATTCTCCATCGTCGCAACTCGAACTTCGAACAACTCGACCACTCATTGTAGAACATCGGCATGTTGCCTCTGACCTAAAACTCACGACGATGATGTATACATAGGACAGTGCATATGTTTGTCAAAAGGAAAGCATACTGGAAGCAACTGGAATGTTTTATGAGCGAATAAACTATTGTCAATGAGTACGAGTGCGGTGAAAGGAGAGAATGAAATATTTATAATGAAATACATTACGGATCTATCTTCTTGGTTGTAATACATCATATTATTGTAGTTTCGATTTGAATTGTATGCGTAAAAGGTGAATTCTACAACTGCCGCACAATGTACAAATCTACTCATATTTTGAATGCTAACCCGAAGTGTTCCTGAACCACCATCCTCATCCATTTAATTACTGTACCTATGCACTTTCTCACAACAGCTCTTTACGAGCGAAGGCTGCCCAATAGCTTCCCGGCCTAGCGCCAATGGGTTAAAGGGAGTACGTGTGGTTAGCATATATCCATCCCTACACTGTTTTTCTGGTATTCTCAACCTGAGAGGTGAGCTTTCGCATCGTTACACAGCAACCAACACTACAACATTGCAAGGAGAAGGCACAATTAATTTTTCCCCGACCGGTAACCGAACCCGGGCTTTCGCTGTCGAGCGGGCAAACCAACGAGCCACCGAGGACCATTTAATTATTGTAACACTTGTAAATGTAAAGTATAAGAGGAGAGAAGGGGCAAGGGTAAAAAGAAAAGATTCTGCTCCAGAGGCTTAGGTGAAACATCCTGCTACACTATCAGTGGACGGGGTTTGTTGAAGGTTGAAAAAAAAATCCGGCAACTGTGGGTGGCAGTGGAATTGGCGAGGCGGCAGGGCGCCAATATGCAGGGATATTAAAAAGCGTCGTGCGCCGCGACTATTGTCCGCGACAACATTAATTTCTAGCAGCGACGGACAGTCCCAGCGCCTTCTCGCGCTCTGGTCTTCTTCGCGGATTAATCTAAGCTTATGTGATTTATTATTATATTTTTAATTTTCGTTCCCATAAAAAGTACCATTCCCCAGCCGTGGCGGTCTTCTCATTCCCAACACGACGCAAAGAGCCCATTCTTCCAAACTCTGCTTCATCTTAAAAAAAAACACCCTTGCCGTTTTGAAATTTATGTATATATGCAGACGTAATGACCCAAATTGATATTGTGTATTACTATATCGATATAAAATATCTCTATTAAATACCCATCTTGGTCTTGGAGGCTTTTAGTACTTCTTATGTGACTTAACACTCCCATTGGCATTTGCAGCTTATAGCTCTAGAATTCTCTGCAAATCTCTGTAGAATGTTTGTCAAAAACGTGACTAAAGAGCGATGTGAATAATTTTGGTATTTATATTACCACCGTGCTTTTGCATAAGAGAATGGCAGTTCCTGTCATTGAGAAAATAAATTGATGAATAATAGTATAATTTTATTTGCTACATATCCTAGATGTTGGAAGAGGTAGCAGATCATAGATGTTGGGAGTGGTTGGAGATCTTTACATAAGAGTGGAAGCATATCCGAGACATCAAATTGGAAGAAGATTGTCACCTTGCCCTTTGATTGTCACGTATGTTAATCTCAAAATTACGCTGCGATGTCACAGCCGTTGCTTTATTGCATAGAGCTGTTCCTAATTAACGGTTAATTTGATTTCTTTGTTAGTCTGCCTGTCTACTTCGCGAGACAGCCTGCCAACGGGCCAGGGCTTACCAACCAACCGATGATGGCTGCTCATGCGAAGCTCGTGTGACCTCGACCTCGTAGAGAAGGGATCCGCTTTTTTGAGAAATGTAATTGCGAGTGACGAAACCTGAGTTTTCGGGTGCGGGGGCGCATAAGGACCATAATTTCGGGGCTTTGAAAGGCGTCAAACCGACGACGAAGACCTTGAAAGGGGTCCCGGCCAACGCCTTCCATGATGTGTTCAGCGCCTGTCGGAAACGCGGTCGTTGTAGTGCCGACGCGGAACGACGGTTTTTAAAAGAGTTTTAGTTACTTGTACGGTTATCTGCAATGCATCTTGCTTCCTGGCGTTGAGGCTGCGAAATATTTCTTAGATACGTTGGGAGAGCAATTAGCAGGACCTGCGAGGAACATCGATAATTTTTCATCAGACAAGAGTGTTCCGAAAAAGAAGCCACACAATTGACTAAGATAGTTGAATAGATAGATATAAGAATCAACGAGTATTGAAGAGATTGCCATGGTTACCTCTGCCCAGACAAAATCAAATGTTTCGTTACGAATTACGTAGTTTTTTACTGTATATTAGGCTGCAGAATTGTTGCCTGACACACCCTGAATCGAACCTTGAACGCGTTCAACACGTTTTAACAGAGCTTTCTGCACTTCACCTTTGGTGACAATGCGAGCTAGCGGCGTCTAAAATGGAAATCTCTGGATTCTAAGAATTTTGACAATGTCCGATCAGTTCACATGATTTCACACGAGGAACTGTCCAGGAGCTGATGCGATCTTTCGGTGACGCTTCGAACTAACAGGAAGCAGTTGACAATATACGTCAAGGAACTTTGTATGGAAGAAGTGAGTGTTTGATCAACTGGGAAGAAATTTGTTCTAAAAAAAAAAAAATTAAATAAGGTTATCTCGGCCGCGAAGTTTGAAATGTATGATCTTTTCCTCTGGACTGCCGTCAAGGAGCAGCAAACTACATTATTCGAAACGTGGCACCCAATTTTAAATAATTTGGTGGTCAATGTGCTAATACCTGGACTTATTCAACTTACGTTTGGGACACGCCTTGTAGAAAAAGATCTTACTAGGTCGGAGGTGACATATCGAAATCTACCCTGATTTTTTTTTACCTGAAAGTACTTATAAATGAAGGTGTACACACAAAGTATCAGAGGTCTTAAGCGCGGGTGTGGCAACAGTTCTCAGGATGTGACGACAGATTCGAGACAGGGGTACAGCGACCGAATTACTAGCTACGACACTGTTTTGCTATTTGAGAAGAATATTGATGATTTGGGCTTGGTAAACACTCAACAGCATCAACTCTCTGCGAACACGTTTATACATTAACCATGTTTTTCTCTTACAAACATACTATTTTGACAATTAGTACTAATAGTGGAGAATGTTCTAGATATTTGTGATGCTGGCGGCGCCCTGTGGTTGCGCGTTGGTGTTGGCAGCACTGGCGGGCGGGGTGAGCGGTTCGCTACGCAGAATTAAAGTTGAGATGCACCAACTTCGATGAATCATAATACAATGTCTTATGGATCATTATGACGTGTTGTTGGTATTGTATTTACAATGGTTTCAAAGTGTAATCAGAAGCAGAGCGTAGTCATATATAGGGGTCAGAAATTTGTTCTTTTGTTCATTTTTGTGTACATTTCAATCTATGAATATTTGGATTTTTACGGGTATATTATTTTTAACTATTCATATGAAAGTACTTAGAATAGCACTTAATTATTTACAGACGTGACAAGTGTTAACATAGTTTTGTGAAACTAGTACGCTTATTAAAGTTAGAACACTTTTTATCTATAGAAATATAAAGTATCGTTAAAGAAATGTGACTGTGAAGTCAATTTAAAACTTGAATAATAATTCTCCGGTGATATATAAAATATGAATATTTCATAAAACACGATTTCTTATTAATTAATTAAATCGCTGGTGACGTAGATACCGTCTATTATTATGATAAATAAAGGATGTTGTCTGGTGTCAACAATTTATTTGGCAGAGCGTTTCGATCGCGTACCGATCGTCCTCAGAGCTTGCAGCTTCCGGGCCGAAAACAAAGTACTTGTTCTTGAATCGAAACGATCATCAGCCAAATAAATTGCATATTAGTAATTGTTTCTAAAGACCACTAACTTATAAACGTTACTCACGTTAGTATTACGCACTAGATTTATTTAATGTGCTCCTAAGTAGTTTCCAAAAGTGGATTTCATCACTCGTTTAACCGGATTCGATGTACGATTTAATTTCAAATGTCTTACACCCATCAGTCTAAGCATTTAATTTTCTCGCCATTTTACTCCTTATGTGAAACGAATACCCTTGAGATTAATATTCCAGCAGCAAAGCAATCTCTAACTCAAGTGTGTTACAGAATCAGGTCAACTAGAACTCACTCGTTAGTTAAACTCGAACCGAGAACATAATCTTCGCGTTCCAATTCACTGAAGCAGGTCAGCGTGAGAGTCGGAGTTTCGGATTTCGGGATTGGCTCAACGCCTGCTCCCGGCCTTACCTGTTACCGTGTGCATCGTGCTATCCTCACCCCGTCTTGTTCTCTTCCCCTTTCCTTCTGTAAGTTGTATTTAGTTCGGACATCGATCGGCGCTCCGAATGTAACACCACAATTGTTAGCAATGGAAAATTCAAAGAGCATCCATACATTGATAAATAGTTCCTGCCGCCAACAATCTAAAATACCCTTTCATGATCGCCAGGGACATATACGTTCTGTATGTAGTGAACTTGATACGAAGACTCGCAGTTCCGAGGTCCCATTCTCAATCTGCCGGCATGCAAATAACCAATTTGGCTTAAAAGAGCCTGCAGGACAACAATAGCGTCAACCATACATACCAAACACTGCTTCGAATAATATTTAAACACTTCTACGAACATTTTCTTAAGATTTATGTATAACATTAAAATAGTTACACAGGCTGAAAGTCATTGGATTGAAATTTTTAACACCAAAGAAACTTACCATTTTACAAAGATTGATTTACAAGGGATTGAAAATAGTTTTGCTAAAAACTCACTTCTTTGGAACTGGCTATCAAAAAAGCAATTAACTCCTTATAAACTTATTTGAACAATCATCAATTTTTTTAGATATGACAACTTAAAATATTAATAGAAATATGCAACTGTTGAAAATTTACAAATTCAAGTATTGAAATGACATTTTAAATACAATTAGTTCAAAGTTTAGAATCACAAGTTCTCCTTCGAATTCTCAAATTTTGAGACACTTAAAACAGTAAAAGAAATTTAAATATCTTTGAACAATGCACATTGTATTAGCAAATATTAGCAACTTCAATGCCAAGTATCCAAACAATAACCAAGGTAAATTACTTAACACACTGAAAATCAACATCATCAGCAACAGTAACTAATATCGCAGCTTTCAAATGAATGGCTGACTAAATAAATATTGTTTTCACTTTTCGTAACAAAACACGAAGTTCTTGATACTTCATAGATTAAATAATTGCCCATTATTGTAACACGTTTACATTAACATCTAGAAATTTTTGCTTTCTGTTTTGTGAGAAAGAAACCTTAGTACCTTTAGAAAACAGACTAGAGGTTGGGCGATGACATTAAGCAACACAAAGCTCAACACTGCTAACGAACCAGTTGCCATTGGGTCCAATGCCCTTTTGATGCAGCGCTTGTAACGCACTTGAGGCCGGATGGGGTGCGGAGGAACCGCGCGCTGCTCCCCGTGCTCACCGCAAACCAAACTTCTCATTGACTGAAAGCGTCGTGGTCTTTGCTGCGCTGAAGCGACTCCGAAGACATGGTCATTTCTCCCTTCTATCACCAAAGCGTTATTTGATGCCAAAACAAATCGAGAGAGCAAGTAAATGGATCTGTTCATTCCCGCGATAGCATAAACAAGAGACTCTGCAGCTCTTGTCGGTGCCCGAGTCCACTCAAGAATGCCGATCCTCTTTCCTCCCTTCCAGCAAGAGCGCCGTGTCCCTTCTGACGTCATATGAAGTGTCATGGAGCCTTTCAGACGCCCAAAGCGCGTCTTGTGGGCACGTGGAGAAAAACAACATATAACTTACAATTTCTTAACATCCAATACAGCCCCTAAACAGTGTTACATCCATATTTGATAACTGTTACAAAAGTAAATTTATCATGAAAATCCGATTCGTAGGAGAAATTGAACACTGTGGCCACACTTGACATCACTCTATCACCATCCTATTTTTGCGTTTATCGTTTTCTCCCTTCCTTTGTCGTAGTCCCCTCCCTCTGCCGCAGTTTCTTCCCTCTCCTGTCAGTCTGCATCGTCTCTCTTCGCACCCTGTCACCGCCTCCCTTCTCGTCGACACGGTTTCCCTTCTCGACTTCACAGTCTCCCTCCTTGTCACCGATTCCCTTCTCGCCCTGTCGCCGTCTCCCTTCTCACCCCAGCGCCCACTGTCTTCCATCTCATCGTGTCAATGTCTCCTCACCGTTTCGGTCTTTTCCCCCGCCTTGTCACCGTCACCTTCCACGTCCTCTCACTGCGCCCTCCCCGCATTATTCCTCCCCCTCCTTCCGCCCGTTAATCTATATCTGAGGTCCTGCCTGACCATTCATGAACTCGACTCGAGGCGGGCGTTCATCCGCTGGAGGCAACTGGTTATTAACACTGCACGAGGCGATGCTCTGTGTAAATGTTAAAGCGTTTGCACGCTTTATCTAAGCAACGCGTTGCGCGCGTCGGATAGGGGTGGGGCAGGTGGGCGAGGGGGCGCTTTCCTTCCATCCGTCTCCCAACGCGCCTCCCTGCCGCGTCCGGGAAACTATGTTTATTTATAAGGGCCCATGAGTCCAACGCCACCGACCCAGACGAAGGAACAATCCAGCCTTTCATTTGTTCGGTTGAAATTAGCATACCGCTCCCTGCTTTACTCACTTCCTCATCCTTCTCCTCTTCTTCCTTCTCCACGTGCCTCTCTAGGTCTTCTCAAACTCCTTGCTATTCAGCTTCACGGCGGCAAAGAATAATCGCGGTAATAAACTTACTTCTTTTAATTAACGTCTATTTATCCCAGCGCTACCGTTTAAATGACGCACCCGCGGATTAATACACTCTTATATATACGTCCGCGTACCGGGAGAAGCCTGCGCAAAGCCCGAATTCCGCTATTCGACTTAACGCGGGCGGGATAACGAGCACGAAGATGGATGCAGAACGAGTTCGAGCCTCGAGGGGGAATCCCCCAGGTAGAGAAAGGCCGCCTGCAGCGCTATCTTGTGGGAGCCAGGCGGAGCTCGCCTTCGGCTTGAAGAATTCGTGCATTGTGGATCGTTTTGCCGCTGCAACTTGGAAACCGTGTCGAAGTAATTTGCGAGTTCAGTTGTTAAAGAAAGTTAAGGGTGAAATGTATGAAATATTCGTGCATTTTGTGGGTGAGAAAAGGCTGAACTTCCTGCAGTTACTCTTTTTATTCCAGATCCAATTAGTTCTGCACCATTTATGAAATGCAGACCTTTCATCATATCTTCTAGCATCTTTTCTCTTTTCTTTACGTTTACCATATACACTCAAAAGGCAGGGTTTTCTCGTTATATTCCCTTCTAATTGTAGCAAATTTAACGTTTTTGTTTGTATTACTTACTATTCTATCCTAACTTATTCCCTTCTAATAGTGGCAAATATAACTACGTTTTTGTTTGTACTACTTACTATTTGACAAAGTACAAAATATAATTATGTCAAGCACTTACACTTAAATTCCTCAATTGAGGAATTTAAGTGTAGCTGCCAAAAACACGTTTTCAGGAAAATGTAAAAATTGGACTATTTGGTTATATGTAGGAATATAACATGAGGCACTCAGAAGCTAAAAGATAAGTATTTTGTTTTTTCGGGCAAGTCACGTATTTAAGTCATTAGTTCAATAAGTATAATGCTTAAAAATAGTATATTACAAAGTTGATCTCTAATTCATAATTAAAAATACACTAGAATCTTTTTTGAGACAACCTAAGTTCATGTACTATTTGCAGAAGACTTTTATTTTTCCATAAAAAGATGAATGACAACGTTTTGTGTAAATGTTATACGCATGTTCCTGTATAAAACGTGTTATATCCTTTCATGAAAAAATAAATCTTTCTTCGAAAAAATGTGAGCTTTAATTGATCAAAATAACAAACTATATTTTTGTCAATTGTTAATTATAGTACATAAAGTTCCGTTGCAATAAATTACAGTATTAATTGCACATTGTATCTCTCTGAATCGGTGGTATTTATAGACCAATTTAAATAGTGTCTCCTCAAGGTCAGGAACTGCGGTGTTGCAACATATTTGAGCGATTAGCGCGTAGGAAGTAGGGTGACCATTGCCACCACCCCTGTCAAGAAGGTTGTTCGCAAAGTTATAAAAAAATATTCCTTTTATAAGACAGGAAATTTGCTCTGAGAGTATTATATTAGCTCATGATTTATATCCTGTTTAACACCACCGAACAATCTAGTGAAGAACTTACGTTTTAATATTCCTTTAAAACACGGTTTTATAAACATTACATATGTAATCGCATTCTTATGTAGTATAATTTACAGTTCACTGGAGGACACCAACATCACATGAACTGTTTCCTTGTAAACAGTATTGTTCCATTATCACAAATGTAACTTGCAAATGTAGAGACGTCATACAGAAGAATACGCAGGATGCGCCTTTAATGGTACAAAATTGTCTACTGAAAGAAAGATGTGAAAGACGGAATAACACATAAGAAACATAAGAGTGACAACAGCGACAACCAAAAAGCAAGTACTTACCAAAGAAGTGATCATACGACCCAGATCAAGAGCTCATTCTTGCTAGATCACTAAAGCATTCAAGAGCGTGTTTCCAGCCAAATTGCACGCGCGGCCTTGTTCTGTCATGGGCGACTTTCAACTATTAGACACACGGAATTCAGCAGTCCTTCGTTTAAAAAGCTTCGTCAGCGCTGACGCTTCGTGACGTTATAGCTCCCTGTAGGATGGCAGTGCCCCCCCCCCCACCCCCCTCTCCTTCCAGTTACGGATCTCGAGTAGTCACTGTTTAAATCTCAAAATAGAGAAAAAGCCTTTGACATTGTTAAACATTAGAAAACCGATGGTAGCGTCACCATATTAATGAAATATAAATAGTAGTGCTTAAGAATGGCACAGACTTTCTCACACCACTTAGTTTTCTATTTCTATTGCATCTGGGCAAGCTTTTTGTGTTTTCCTCACTCTTAATTGTCATCTATGGGCGTCTAAAAGACGTTTTTTCACATTTTCTCAATTTTTCGGTTCCCTTCCTTTTTCACATTTTCTCAGTTTTTCGGCCCTATATGCAAAAAAGTTCAAAGAAAAGGTTGGATCTGATTTGGAGAAAATCTTGTTTTTTAATATTGCCCACAGTGCACTCAAAATTGTTTGAGAACTATTACAGTTTTCAAAAATATTGATACATTGTTTAAAAATTTAATTGCGAAAAACATTTAATTGGAGGTAAAAAAGTTTGTAATTAGTATTGTATTTGTACGACGACACGATTAAACTTCGAACGTATGCAATTTTCGAAAATTCCGATAATTCAACAAAATAAAAAATTCACCATTTGTATATGAGTTGTCTCCATCCGAGACTTTTTGAAAACAAAAATGAATGTGTTAAGACTTAATACAAAGAATCCAAAAGAAAATGTGTTTCAAATTCAAAGGTCCCAGCTGCATGGATCGGGTAATATTAATTCAGGTGAAAATCCTGAATCCTGCTGTAAACCATAGTTTTGGAATCAAGGACCCACGAAGTGTAAATTCTGACTACATGACGTATTAGAGAAAGAAATTTACCGCACATTGAAACGAGATTTAATCACGTTACAAGTAGCAAGGCCTTATATATGTTGTTTTTTTCTGTCAAAAAATCGCCGTACTTTCCCTGTAACTTTGCAATATGCTACTATGCTACTTTGTGCTACGTAATTAAAAAGCGAAAAAGAGAAAACGGATTATTCTTGATCGGAATGGATGTGCTTATAGGTTTTAAACATAAAGTATTTCTATCTTTGCTATCTTGATATTATTGTTATTAACTTTAAAGACAAAATAGCCAGTAATATATATTACCATATATCATTTTCTGGTCTTTTTACGAACGGGAACATCCTAGTAAAGGAGCTTAGTTAAAATTTTAGTTCTAAATTTTACAATTATAAACCAATTACTTGCTGTTTCGGACATATTTAGGGAGCTAAATGTAATTTACCAAATTGTATACACATGTCATTGTATTTGACAACGACATTTAATTCGTTACTGCATTTTGATTCGCTCCGCTACGCATTCCAACAATTTCCTTTGCTTCCTGTGCTGTGGCCACTTCGTCATTCGATCTTAGAATCACGTGGTTTGACGCTGCAATCGTCAGAGAAAAATGCGAAGAAGACTAAAGACGCTTTCCTAAGGGAGAAAATAATTTATCCACAAAATAGAAGTCCTTGCTATTCAATATTATGCTAATGTAATATATAAAGAATTTTTAGGAGTTACGCTCAATTTCAGTACAATAAAAAGGTATAACACCTAAAGAAGCTTTTTTATAATATATATATTGAATGTAGTATTTCTATAGATTACAATATTCTATAGATTACAATATAATAAAATTTGCTATTTATGCTGGATTTTGAATACCTTCAGTATAACGAACGTTCATTTTGGTAAATAGATAGCTGTCTTGCGAATATTATTACATTCTAACAGTCGGAAAGGAAGCAAGAGTATTCAAATGTAGAGCACCAAGAAGTTAGGTATGTTATGTTTATACTTGAACTCCGTCAGATGCCTGCTCATAGCATCTTTAGGGACCTCTTCGTTGAAGTTACGGGGCGGGCGGGCGGTGGGTGAGTGTGTGGGTGGTGGGTGAGTGGGCGGCAGGGCGGCAGTAGTCTGCGAGGCGATTATGGGGAATGCAGATAACTCTGCCGGCGCACGCCAGGCCGCCCCCACTCCACATCGCCCCGCCCCGCCCCGCCGGCAAGGAAAAGATCGCGCAGCTCTGGGCGATAGCGTCCGCCCGCTCTGATTGGCTCTTCCGTCCGCCCCCGCCCAGCCCGGGCGCCTGCGGGGGCGGCTGGCCGCGACCACCATGAAAAATCGCCCCCTCCCCTCGGCTTCCGCCGCCCTCCGCCCCTTGTCTTCCGGGCGGACTCGTTGCCCGATTAGTATTCCGCGGGCGGTGTGTTGAAAGCCCCACTTATATCCCTTATCCTATTTGGAACACATTCGACCCCTGGAGGTGAGTGAGCCAATTACGCGCTATCCCGCAAATTCCATACCGACGTCCTCACGGGCATTCATTATCACTGAATATCGAATGATGGGTACGAATGCTTTCAATACAAACTTACCTACAGTGCATCAATATAATAGGATGCAATATCAAAATTGTAGCATTCTTCTAGTACTTAAAAAATCACTGATTCTTTCTTCCTCCCAGATAGTATCTCTTCGATTATTATTGTTTCCATGTGTTCCCTTATTCTATTTTGACCCCACAAGAAAAACATAATATATACTCATAAATTACGTAATGACGTGCGTGAACGTCATGACGAAAACTCATGAAACTGAATTTTAGGACTTGAGAGGTTCTTACCTATTGAAGTACCGTTATATTAACATACTCTCGAAAATAGGTTTACATATCATTATTTTATGCTATTTTTTCTAGTCATCCAGTGTGCGATTGACAAAGAAAAAGCAAGGCGCTGGAGTTTTTACAAGTCTGGAATCGAAGGTGTTTACCATTTACTGCTACAATACTCTCTCGAAACAACTGTATTAATTATGAAAAAGAAGAACCCGCCTAAATTTTTCTGTTTACAATGCCAACATCTCTTATATTGACAAGAAATATGTTAGTCGTAAATGTTGCTTTTTTGATGACGATATATTTTCCTAATCTTCTTCCCTAGAGTAGTAACAGTTGTTAATTCGAACAGGTTTATCTAAAAACATGGTGAACAACGAGGCTATTAGCGGGCTGAGTTCTGCTGTCCCTAGCGTACCTCCGATGATAACACTTGTATTTTCACTCATTGTTCAGGCTGCTTGTAAGAAAAGTTGTGAGAGCAATTAGCAGAAATTGCAACCAAAGATCGCCTCTTCATTTGATAGTTTTTCATCATTGGGGTAGTGTAAAGGGGATCCGCGTTTTTGAATAATGTGATTCCGAATGACGAAACCTGAGTTTTCTGGTGTGTGTGTGTGTGTGTGTGTGTGTGGTGGTGGGGGGCGCTTAAGGACCATAATTTCGGGGCTTTGAAAGGCGTCAAACTGACAACGAGGTGCTTGAAAGGGGTCCCGGCCAACGCCTTCCAGGATGTGTTCAGCGCCTGTCGGAAACGCGGTCGCTGTAGTGCCGACGCGGAACGACGGTTTTTAAAAGAGTTTTAATTACTTGTACGGTTATCTGCAATGCATCTTGCTTCCTGGCGTTGAGGCTGCGAATTATTCCTTAGATACGATCGGAGTGCAATTAGCAGGACCTTTGGTGACAATGCGAGCAAGCGGCGTCTAAAATGGAGATCTCTGGATTTTAAGAATTTTGACAATGTTCGATTAGTCCACATGATGTCATACGAGGAGCTGCCCAGGAGCTGATGCGATCTTTCGGTGACGCTCCTAACTAAGAGGAAGCAGTTGACAATCTACGTCAAGGACATTTGTATTAAAGAAGTGTGTTTGGTCAACTGAGAAGCAATGGCGAGAAGCAATGCGAGGCTGATTTTGTTTAATCTTCTAGATGTGAAGTTTGAAATGTATGATCCCTTCCTCTTAAATGCCTTCAGGGAACATCAAAAGTGCTTTATTCGAAACGAGGCGCCATATTTGAGACAATTTGGCGATCAATGTGCCAACAGTGATTATGCATCATTTGTAGCTTTTAAGTGCTAGAAATGATGTATAATTATCAAGCTACCTTTGAAAATATTTATTTGTACAATAATACATGATTGAATACAACTTAAAATATACAATGCAATAAATATTAAAGATAAGGAGGATAACGTAAGAAAACTAATAGTGAGCCTACGGCAACTCTCTTCACTTTTTTGTCCATGTGATCTTCCATATATGCGGAATTTAAAGGAAGTTTCGAGTTTGGTTCTCAAGGATATTCTTCCTTATGTTTTCTTGTGCTTCATTCTTCTTACTTATCTAAATCCAGAAGCCCTTCCTGATTTAGCTATTAGCGATTTGTTCCTTTATCGGTTGTCGTAGTCATTTGTCAGCATGGGTCTTTGTGTGGAGTTGATCATTTTGTATTTTGTCAGTAGCCGAAGGGCGTCTTCCTTTGTCGTTGCGCCATTATCGGTTAAAGATGAAACTAATCATGGACAAGTAATGCTGGGATCCGAACTCTCGTAAGTGTTATGCACAGAAGACATTTAAATTCGTCGTGAGGGCGCAGGAGTCAGCGCGCGCTCTTGTAGGTCAGCAGGCGTACAGCATCTGCCTTTTTGTCGTTCTGTCATTTTTAGTGAAACGTGGAATTAATCATGGACAAGTAATGCTGAGAGAAGAACTCTTTCGTAACTGTTTTGTACACAGGACATTTAAATTCGCCGCGTGAGCGTCGTGGTCAGTGCGCGGTTTTGTAGGTCAGCAGACGTACAGTATCTCTCATTGCCATTGTGCCATTTCCGCTAAAAGATGAAATTAACCGTAAACAAATAATTTTGAGTGACGAACTCTTTCGTAACTGTTAAGTACGGCGGACCATTAAATTTGCCGTGCACGCACCGTGGACTGCGCGCGCCCTTATAGGGCAGCTGGACTTGAAGCTGTGGGGGCGAGCCTCAGCGAACGGCGGCTCGTGAGGTCAGAACTTGGAACGGGGCGACAGTGAGTGAGCGCCTGGTGAAGGTAAGTGATTACGCTGATAGAAGATACGCCTGTAGGATTGTGCCCCGTTGGTATATAGTGAAAGCGCTACGTTTATAGACATCTTTTGGTTAGCCGTTATTAGGGATTGTATTTGTGTGTCTCTCGCGATGTGATTTGAATTGAATTTATGCCTTATTTTATGTGGTGAGACTCGGGCCATCAGGCCACTCTTCCGCCTGACCATGTAGATTTCGTTACGCTCCTTTCACAAATTAGTGGACAGAGGAGGTATTTCTTGGGTGACGAATCAGGCGATTTGAATTAAAACAGAGACTTCATTTAGGCGTTGAGCATTTATTACGTGCAGTTAATCTACTAACATGGGACAGCCGGCTTTACTTTCCCTTCGAAGGAAGGCGCTCTAAAAGTCCACGGCTCCGATCCTGTTTGAATCCGCCAACTTGTGTACAACAGTCCCATGCGCTAACCGTTACACCATCGCCGCCGCTCAATCTGATAACTGTGCATGGTTTTGGGAAGAGAACATAATGAGGAAACATTGGGCCGATCAGGGTAGCCGAGATCGTTAAGGCAGTAGTGCCATGGCGATCTTGGACCAGAGGATCGTGTGTTCGAATCCCACCTCGGGCATGGTTGTGTGTTTCGTGTGTATGTTGTCTATGTTAATAAGCTTGTGTGCCCCTTGTGGATGGCCCCAGGAAGGGAATTCGGCCGTGAAACATCGCCAATCAGTATAATTAGCGTGGATCCCGTTGAGCGGGAAAATATAAGGATAAAAAACCATCTTTTGAAGCTTTTAAATGAGTTATAATACACTTAATATAATATCCATTGCCTGCATTGCAAACTAAAAATTTTTTTTCTCCTTCAATGTTTGGATTTTACGACGTATCTTTAGAGATACTGACAAAACACCGTGAAATAGTATTTTTTCCTACAGATCGTGCTATTCAGTGGTATCTGGTGGAATGTAAAATGGATGCTGTAATAAGGCCTAATATCAGAGGGGATAGTCTACTTTTGTCATTCGCCGGTACTGCAGAACTTTGTCTTCGGCCCGGAAGCTGCAAGCTCTAAGGATAATCGCTATGCAACTATGTACTTATATAAGTTTTGTAGAATTGATCAAGCTCTAATGATAATCACTATGCAATCGCAACGATCATCAGCCAAATAATTTGTTGATACCGGACAACATCTTTTATTTATCATAATAATAGAAGGTATCTACCAGCGATCTAATTAACATTTACACTATATCCTTACAGTACCTCCACATGATGCACGCATTGTACACGACATGTCGAGGTGTTAGGATGTATTAAATGACAATTAAATATTAATTTCCGTTATCTCTAAAGATTATTGATCCTGCATGGTCACCATTGATATTCAAATCTTCATCCATCTCACTATCATTAAGAAAAGGATCAACAAGAATAACCAACAACATATTACAAGTAGCTTAAGCACAATTTATTAGATAGGAAGAAGTATTCCATCTATTCTCACCCTGCCTAACCTACTTGTATCTATTCTATTGCATCCCCGCTCCGTCTTGCCCGACCTATTTCTGCCTTGCTCCCACTT
Organism: Gryllus bimaculatus; assembly: GCA_017312745.1. Classification (NCBI taxonomy): domain Eukaryota; kingdom Metazoa; phylum Arthropoda; class Insecta; order Orthoptera; family Gryllidae; genus Gryllus; species Gryllus bimaculatus. The sequence goes on along the minus strand of BOPP01000175.1, from coordinate 2,593,938 downwards.
GGAATTTTTAAAAAGTTGGGGTTCCCACCTCTAAACTTCACTGACTCCACAACTAAGAATATTTTTTAAAAAACATAACACTAAAAAATAGAATACATGTACTTATATAAGTTTTGTGAAATTTTATATATTTTTCCGTACTTTCAATCTCTTGCGACAGTGTAAAACGTATCATTTTTCATTTTTTATAATCCTTCCGTATTTATAAAAAAAGGTTGAAATTGATCTTTGACTCCATACCAAGGTAATGAAAATATAAATATAAATAAAGTGCTTTTAATTGTTTTCGAGTTCGCGTTCAAGGATCCTTGCTAAACAGTGGCAGACAGGAAGGTGCCATTAACCTTTTAGACAATTATAATATCTCCAAAAATCTGAGACAGTAGAACCAGGCTAGTCCAAAGTCTTTCTATTGGCTAAAGGCTCTATTTTCTCTATTTTTAACAACCTTGAAAAGAAATGTTGACACACATTCATTCCTTTCATTTTTCACTACTCTTTTAATCAATCCTATTCTTTTTTAGCCAAACTTCCATCAATTTAAATAATAATTCATTCATCTGCTAATGGTACGCTTTATTCAGTATAATAAAACACTTCCCAACAAAAATGCATCCATCTGGCACAATTTCAACCTAACACGTAAATAATTCATAATAAGTTTTACTTTCTCTCCCCCCTACCATCTCGACCTCCTCCGACCCATCCCGTCCCACCCCGTCCCTCTCGCAAATACGTAATAATCATACTTATTATGCTAAAACTAAAGCAATAACTATTTCATGTAGAACACGTGTCTGCATTCATTCCTTATTACGACAATATCAAACGCCCATCAGCAAAATGTCGTTTTCCCTACATTTCATATATGAGAAAATATATTTCTCTCTTGTACACTTAATGCATACACTTCATGCAGTTAAAATTCATATCCGAGTTACTTTTATAAATAGAGTAAAGAAAATTTGTCAGCATTAATCTTAATTATAAATATTTTGCATGAAACATTTGATGGTAAAAACAGCAAAGTCCTCAGCTGTTCTACAGATACACGCAATTCTGTGAATTGATGAACTCAATCGTAGACTTCAGTCGCCTTCCTGTGGTGCGCGCACATTAATGCACTCTTGCATCTGTGTTGCAATGCTGGACGAAAAAGGTCCAGGAAAGCAATTATTTTGAGATTATTTAAGTTTATGGTTGTATAACATATAGCACATATGTTTTATCGCTATTCGTCCAGTACATTCAGCCATTAGTTTGCTGTAAAGCAACGCCCTTGTGTCCTTATATATTAGTATAGATGATAATAATATAATAATGATAATAATAATTTTAAAATGTTTCTAATTGGTATTGGAATCGCAAAAGTTTTATCCCCACAGCTTACTTAATCATCCTTACCTTTTTATTTTGGTAGCATATTAGTTATATGTCAACATTTTGAAATTTCGGTTCGTAAAACATTCAGAAGATCAAAAATAAATTTTAAAAAAGTTAACAAAACTCTTCACTCTTTGGAAAGAAACGATCTTGGTTAAATGCTTTATTTTCATCATTGAAAAATCGATCGCTGCCCTGTTTCGACAATACCACAGGATCTGTACTAAGACGCACGGAAATCCGTATTTTACGGAGTTAACCCCACCTTCTCCTAGAAATATCCTATTTAAGTTTTTTTCATTGAAAGGAGTTCTGATGATAGAAGTTTCTTTGTAGGACAACGTTTTCATTATTCGGAATTTAATCCCATTTCTCTGAGTTCGAAGATTCATCTCCCCTTGATACATAATGAACAGGGCCATGGAATTGCTTCCCTGCTTCTTGTCCCCTTCTCGTCCCCTCTTCAGGGGCCCGTCCGGTGTCAACGAGCGCATCTCTGAGTGCGAGCATTAATTCTACCTCGCGATTCGTACTAGCTCTTCCCGCCCCTCCCTCCCTGTCTGCGTCTGCGTCTCCCTTGGAGGGCTGCCCCCTGGCGCAACTTTAAAGTAATTATGCGACGTCTTAATCCACGTTCCCCGATCGAACCGGTATTCCCCCTTGGTGTTTGGGGCCTAACGCTTCAAAGGAAGTAGTCCGGTGAGGGGACACCGGTAGCAGTGTTTTTGTATGATCTTCGGGTTTTGTTTCCTTCCGCAATCGTCGCTGCGATCGCTGGGTGTCGCCCGCGGTGCGAGGCGGTCGTCTGGTGGGGGAGAGGGCGGTGATTTCCTTTAGCCGTCATCGCGTCTGAGGAGGCGCCAGTGGCTGGTAAGTTAATTAATTAGAGAGCCCTGATGAGGAGGACAGCGTGCATTCCGTTGATGAGGCGTGGCCGCGATCCTTCGTTACATCCGGGAAGAGTAGGCGCAAAGGGTCGCTGTGCTGAAGGGGCCCTTGGATTCCGTGGCAACGCACTTTGGGAGGGGTTGTGCGCGATGATGCTTCTGCAAATTCGCTTTCGCAAATGGACTTCTACCATATTGTGTTTTAAGTAATGAGTGAACGAAAAAGAATTACTGAAGTGTCCAAAATAGGGCACAAAATCAATATTAACTATTCGAAGCACGCAAGAAAAACTTTTTTTTTTCTTTTTGAAGAGATAGCTTCATGCTTTGTAACCCATTTTAACTTTATCGCGTAGTAAATACGTAGTATGGAGAACGTTACAGAATGCTGCAGCAAAAGACGTCTTTTTGAACACATTAACCACTCTCTTTGAAGTCACGGAGGTTGAGAAACTATTAACCTCCGGTAATTAATCCCCGGTGATGCAACGACGCCGAGCCCCTGACCGAAGGGATAAAACTGACCGACTAGTTTAACGAAGGATTACTTTTTCGCCACGAAGCATTGTCGACGCCAGTTAGCATTGTAGGATGATGTTCTGAAAAACTTTAGAGAATTAAAGTCTTTATGAACAAATAACTGTGAAGAAAGTTGCTCTGGTCGCATTTTCGACGAATTCTCTGTATTTTTTAAAACACAAAAATGTGACCCCTCAAAAATGCATTATTGAAGAAACAATAAAATGATATTAAAATCGATAAAATCAATGAAAAATGCTCTAAAGATTTCGAAAAATGGTAGAAAAATGACGCATTTGTCGAAATGGACGAAAAATTTGAAAAATGACATTCAACGGACCCTTTCTTTGGGCCATACTACGTCTACACTAAAATGCATTATTCTAAAGTAAAAAAAAATCATTTCATTAAAATCTCTCTCCTAGTCATTAATGACATACATAACTATTTACTGTTTGCCTCCAATAATTTTATCATTTCATTTTTTACTGAACGGTTTTCATACTCACGATATCTGCATGACCAAAAGTATTGAATTTATTGACAACGACGATCTCCGCTCATATGTATTGGTCACATTGAAAGTTGTACGTTGGCATCAAACATTACCATGTATCCCCGTGAACCAGAGCTTCGAAACGCGGCAAGAAGTAGCACAGAACGTGAATAACGTAGAGTCCATAAGGAGAACGTATATTTTCGTCCAGACAGAGGTAACGATGACAATTTCTTAAATACTTAACGATTCATACGGCAAGAGGTTAATATAGCCCAATGTGTGTCTTCTCATCTGACGAGAACACAGAAAGGCGATGCACAAAACTTCTCGTCGCAGTTTCTGCTAATGCTCTCCCAATCATTTAAGCAATATTCCGCAGTCTCAACACCTTTCTGCATTAAATAAATGATATTAAAAAAATGTAGTCTGCAGGAACAAACATGTTTCCAAACGAAACCTCACAAAATATTCATCATGTCTTCCGGGCTGATGGGCCGTGGTCCAATTGGCTTTGGGATGCCAATTGGACTGACAGTCGCCAGTCAGCCACCGGCCCGGACACTTCGCCCGAGACCTCGCCACTGAAGATGCCCACCGCAGTCGTGGGCGAAACGTTTGGCATCCCAAAGCCAATTGGACCACGGCCCATCAGCCCGGAAGACATGATGAATATTGACTCCGGCCGTGAAAGCCTACAATGCTGTAGAAACCTCACAAAGTTGTTTCCAAAAAGTAGCATGTTCAGTATTCAAGAACAACTAACAACTTCCTACAACACTGATAAATTAAATATTCTAACAAAAAACATTCTTCACATACCTAAAATATAAATAAGTTACTATTCCTTAGTAATTCAATAAATGGCAAATACTTAATGGCAAGCATCTTCTTTCTTGGAGCCTTTGTGTTGTAGAACGTCAGCTTTCTCGTGAACTGTGAAGCGCTGAGTGTAAGAATTAAAGTGATTTACACAATCGAAAAACACAATATAATTGCGTTTCTTTCTCGCATACTACTTACGTGGTATAGAGTAAGTAGTAAAGCTGTGGCAAAAACGGCTAATTTTCGAAAGAAAACTTGTACGTGTTATTGTACCCTTAATCGAAAAATGGGTAAATAATGTTCCCATATATAGTAAATTACTTCCTACCACAGTATACTCATAACAAACGTAGTTTGGGGTCCTAATACAAAAAAATTGACGGCAAAGGCCTATCTCTTTATCTGTCGTCAACACTAACGTCTCTAAAAAACCGAAAATTTTCTTCTCAAGTCTGTCCAAACGTGAACCTCGCTTAACCTCGGTACGAAGATGAAGGCAATTATGTATTGGTACCGCGTTTAATTATCATTTGAACAGACTTTTTTCACTGAGCAGGCACTCGTATTCCAAACGTAGACCTGTTTACACGGTTTGAAATTCGTATAGTTCTATAATGGAACGATTTTTTGGTTGTTTTTTTGTTCTTTTTTTACTTTCTCTCTATCGCTTACGCAGTAGAAAGTTATCTAATGCTGCGTGATGAAACGGCGAATGTTCGGCAAAAAGCCTCTCATTGCTGGGCCCTGATAACGAAAAAGTGGATAAATCCAGTTGCCAAATTTAGGGGGGAAATCATCTAACACGTGAGGTAGCCGGAATCCGTATTTTGTGGTTCCTTAATACCGAAAAATCGAAACGTCCGTCCATGTCTGTTCGTCTGTTGAATGTGGCTCCTAAACTGTGCGTATGTTTGTTTCCAAACTGAATAAAACTTTGTCGACCTGGCTTTATTCAAAGGTCTGAGATTTTGAAAAACATTAATTAATTTTCGATGGTAGTTTACATAAAGCGCGTGATACATTTTCAAATTTTTCTCATAAATGGCTACAAATGTTTTTTTAAATGTCTTGTAAGGATAAAATGAAATACTTATTTCGGTGACATAGGTCTGATTTTCACTGATAACTTTTGAAAATTGCAAAAGGTTGAAGTTTTCGAAGTTTCCTACATCTACAAAATTGAAGATAGAGATTTTTCGTTCCATACTTAGTTCTTTCGTTAAGATCAAGAACATTGTTTTGAAAATGGTTTTAGTTTTCGCGCAGTATTGCGTGTAATATGTACATTTTTGAAAAATAACGAAAACAAGATTTTCTCTAAAACGGTTCCAATTTTTATCTTTCAACTTTTGACAGGGATAGTACTATGTAAATGCACTATATAAGATAAAGTAAATGTCCTTTTATTCTTGTTTTCTTCAAAAGTTACAAAAATATATTTTCCTCCTTGTCTCACGTCGTTACTACATCAGAGGCGATTTGTCCACGTTATTGCATTTATGAAGACATGTGATTTAAATAATGACATCTCTCTCACGCCGTTAATGTGCTTTTTTTCACTTATTTGTAAACATTATTGCATTTGTGAGTAGAAGTGCAAGTGTTTTCTGCAACGCTTCAATCCCATTTTCGTGAAAGCAGCTTTAATTTTTTGAACACAAATTTCTTTCTGGACGAGGATTTACTCTTCTAAAATATTCTTGAAGTAATATTTCTATTCTCTGATTAGGAAATCAAAAATTGAGAAAATTTCAAAAAAATGTAGTTTGGTCGGGGATAAATTGCAGCTGGCGAGAGTATGTGTCAAGACCAAAAATCTAGCCCAGTCCAAAGAAATTTGAAAGCTTATTAGTTGGAGTAAGTCTGTGCCATTCAGTTTTACCTCTAGTTTAAAATTAATTCTTCTCTTTGGCATGTCCCTCTGGTAATGAAAAAAAGCTATATGCATTATATTATACAATTTATAATAATAATTTTATTTAAGCCGTGATAATGAGACCAAATAAGGCCTCGAAACGTGTGATATATTTATATTAACAAATCTAAAAACAAAACAACAAACTATCTCTTTAATAAAGTATTGGACATGCCTTTCTTTCTTCTAAATGGAAATGTCAAAATAGACAATCGAGGAAATGAAGTTTATTTTGTTTCATTTTCTAATTTATTAGTTGTTTTGAATCCACTATTCCACTGTGTGAGGAGGATTATTGAAAACAGTATTTGTTTTTCAGTTCAAAATATTTTTTGTCATTCAATCTTATTTCACATTTATTATTCCCGTCCATGTTTAGATTGAATTAGGTATATGATTAACAGTTTAAAGTTGTAAAAATGATTTGAGTTGGACGCATATTTATCTAACAAGTGCATAACGGCAAATATTTAACTTAATGAACTGTTTTTATTTTAAAACTCACATCACGATTTTCCAAATTAAAATGCTCGAACAATAATACAATAATGATACGTAACTATGGATTTTAGGCTGTTTATGCGTCACGTAACAAAGAAATGCAATGTATTGTAAACTCAGTACCAGAAAAATTTATTAATTTCTTATTGAGTGTCATTTTTCACAGTCATTTAATTTATTGACACTACCCCTCATTTTAATTTTATTTTTTCCATCTTCAGAATGCTATTTAGAAATGTATTATACAACATATCTTTACATTACAAGAATATCAACAAAGTAGCTGATCCTTAACGATTTACGTAATGAGCAGATATTTAAAGGCGAGATGTCTCTTCCTTGTAGTTTTGCTTTCGCATGACCTAAGCAGTGTCATAAGGAATGACGCACTTAGTATGAGGTCAGTACGTATCCGCAGTATGAGAATATGCGGAAAGGCAATATTTCCACTTTTCAGTCAAAATCAAAATTGTTTTTGTATTTGTGTCGAGTTTCTGAGTACCCAACAAAACTACAACTACTGACATGGCTGCGCTTGCTGCGTAGTTTTATTTCAATTTCTGCTGGCATTGGGAATCGTTAATCTAGATTTTCTTACTACAGTTAATGTAAGAATAGTAGGAAAGGCTAGGTTCTTAGGGGGTGCCGTTACTGCCCGTCCAAAAACGTGCCTTTCTCAATGTAAGAGTATTTCAGGTAAATAATGCTTTTGTATTAACAATTACTTGGAATTACACGCGAGATGCACGTTTTTAGTAAACAGTGACATTCCTTTTGATGCAGGTTTCGGTGAGGCATTGTTACTTCCAAAGTTTCTTTTACTTGTTCTCTGCAACACACAGCGAATGCTGCTCTAGTCACTTCAGAATTTTTCCGTGCAACACAACGGTCCGCCAGCACGAAGAGAAGGGATGACAGGAGAGTGACCCTCTCTTCTTTCCGGGCATTTTCCGAACCACGATATCCTGAATCAAATTTGTTGGGCAGGAATGGCCTGCATTTAAATGACCTTTTGCCTTACAATTCGAAATCTAGTCATTTAATTTCAAATTATTCGCCACTAACCTAGTATATCCTATTGCCAGAGCTACAATTTTTGCTTGTTTACGTGTTTCTCCTGGTGAATTTCAATTTTAATATGTAATTTTTTAATATAGAACTCTATCTGGACCACCGGAGGATGTTGTGACTTTTGGAAATCATTTAAAAATTGTATTTTGGAAGGAAATTCCAATTTTGTGCTGATCCGCAAAAATCAATGTTAATGGCAAAATACGTCTTCACTTTTGACTTAACGATAAAAAGGAAATATAATTTTGTTTCCTAAGCATTTGAGCCTTAATATTATATATTCATTGTTATCATTTACACTGAACCGTATGAAAGCCCAGAGATGCTCGGTTTAAGTTCAAAAGCAATATTCTTGGTTTAAAATATTTGAATTTCCTCTGCTTAAAAACAATATTCTTGGTTTATAGTATTTGAATTTCCTCTGCTTGCAGCTTTCATTTACAGTCACAAAGCCAAAGTGTTAGTACATCATTTGTTTTCTTTGCATTGTACCACAAAACGCCCTAGAGAAAAACTTGAATGACGTGTTTAAATACATCTTATCTCCGATAGGTCCTCCAACTTGATCAAATATTCCTCGAAAAATTTGATGTGAATTGATTGATTAGTAATTCCGGGTGCTGGTCTGATAAACTAAGGTCATTAGTCCCGTAAGTGTGGTGCTTTTTTATCGCGAGAGGTGGCGGTGATTGATTTCGCTGGATGACGAGATCCGGCTTCGATCTAACGTTTTCATTCATCTCCCAGTTGAAGCCGTCGGCCGTGCATAACAGAATCGAAAATGCACCTTGCCTTCACCATTGCTGCATTACCTGAACCGCATTAAAATAACCCGTCTCCTCATAATAAAATAACAATCGACACTTCAACAAATTCATTCCATTTTTCGGTTCCTCTGGAGGAAAGAAAAATAAAAGAATTAATGCGAAGACATACCAACCTGGTAACTGGATAAAAACATAGAAGATCTGTCAGCCAACGTTACATAATGACACACAAGTGGCCTGATCTATTGTGAGGAAACGTCAGTTTTTCCCAGCATGCGGAAGTCTGTGGTGGCGACACCCCCACGCAGTGGGGCGGTCGGCGGAAGGGTGGGGGGGGGGGCGCGCATCAACGTAATTCATTCGAAGACGCGCCGCATAAAACCGGGGCGGACGTTCGTTCTTCCATCCGTCTGAAGTTATTACTTTTGTTTATGCACCCAGCGGCTGGGGCGATGGGCGGGGCCAGGCGGACGGGCATCCAGCGCGGCGCGACCATCGGCTCAGGCCGCGACAGTAAATCACGCCGCGAAATTTGCGTCCGACAGCGATGCTGGGGGTGGACGGGGGTGGCGGGGGCGGAGCGGGTGGAACCGGGTGGGGTTGAGGTTTCGAGAACCGAGGCGGCCGAACCCGGAGGCCGAAGCCGACGCGGGGTGGGCAGTGGGGGAAGCGCGGCAGGGGTGGGCAGAATGGAGCCGGGATAACGGATGTTGTGGGTTCGAGTCTGCGAGACGGCTACATGCGGGGTGGTCGGAGCGGGTCAAACGTGAGCCGGAACGGGCGACGGCGAAGAGGGGGGGGGGCGGAGAGGGAGTGAGGCTCCAGCCCGGAGGTCGAACGGAGCGGAGAGACGGCAGCGGCCATTGCCGCTATGTCCTCCTCGGGGATTTATCGCTTCTTTCTCGCCGCTTCTTGCGCTGCTCTCTTGACGTTCTAATTAAACTGCAGCGTCTCTCTCTCCGCCGGGCGTTGGTCGCGTTGTGCTCCGTGTCGACGCTTCGCGAATGCCAATGGAGGCGACGCGAAGGAGGGGAGGGCGACGCAAGTGTGGCGCGTGGGAGCTGTCGGCGCCCGAAAGGTCGAAAGCTGCCGCGAGAGAAACATCGCTTAAGCGATTGTTCCCTTACATTTCCACCACTCTCTCGTGGAAGAATCTTCGATGCTGTTCAGGTTATTTAATATAGATGGAGAAAAAACTGTGTGCTGAGTGAAGAAACTAGTGGTGCTAAAACAGACATAATTCTTCGCATTATTTGTAATGATTACACAATGTTATAGTACTACATGAATTTGCAAGTGTTCCAACCAACCAAAAGGTTTTTTCCGCGCTGAGTTTCAAATTCAGTTAGCATGCCATTCACATTCACGCCATTTTGTCGCCATCGATTTTTAGATATCGTCCTTTGCTCTTCTTTTATCACCCTTTGCTTCATACTAGGAATAAATAAAGAAAAAATTGATTGGAGTCGTTTTTGATAAAATAATTGTTTAAATATTACCTATATATTACGCATAATGGTGTAAAACATCTGACATTTTCAAAAAACTGTACATGTTATTTTAAAGATGTCTTCGAACAACATATTCCATGAAGGAAAAAATATCTATCTTCATTACTCGTTTTTACGCCAAGGAAATTCCTTGAACAGTGCAATTCGTTTGTGTACTGACGCAGCCCATGGTGGTCTCATGTAGCTAAGCGTTCAGGAAAAGTGGACCTGTAGTTTCAGGTATTGAAGTTACATTTAGACTTATTTCATGTACATGATATGTACTTTTTTTGCACACTACATACTATGGTAATGATTTCATGCACATTTTCTTTAACAGTTGATACACAGCATGTCTCGAAAGGTTGAAAACTCCTGTGAAGCAAACTCGAATATGAACGAATTTCACATGACGTTGTCCAGGAACGAACCAGGACCTCCTTGGTGAAAGGCGAGCAACTTTGCTCTGAGACACGAGTGCCTTATGCTAATTATTTTCACGGATATGACAGAAAACGCATAAATGAATGGTGAAAAGCTAAATTTTCATAAACTCTCTGTATTTCCAGAAATGTAAGAACTTATCCTTTGAACTCAACAGAACTGAAATGAGAGCATTTTGCCTCCAAATAAAGTATATTATACAAATTCCAGCTCATTCTGAGGTAACAGGAATGAATCCAAAGGATACGGAAAATAATGTTATTTTAATTATAATTTACAATTGAATATCCCTGTATTCGATTTTTACTCTATACTATAATTTGAATTCCCAATGTATTGATGATTTTTATCTCAGTCAATCCGCAAAGTTTAATTGAAACTAGGCCAAGAATGTTGTTTCTTAAAAATAAATTCAAATGTAATATGAAAGAAAAACGAAAGAAAAAAAATTGAGTAGGATTATTTTGTACGAACTGTTACTCAATGAACGATAATTTGATATTACTACCGTATGGCGATACCATATAATCCTGCTATATAACTGTAGGGGGGGAAAAGAGATCTTCGCCTTCCCCAACAAGCCATATAAGTTTGCAACATTTATTTTGAGACACCCTGTGATTCAGCAGCTTTCCTCCGCGCCACTCTGCAGAAGACCAAACGGAGGGTGCAGAGGTGACGCACTCCAGCCTCAGGTGCGCTAGAGATTGGTTGCTTTATTTTTGCATGAGTTGTTCCTTTATCGCCCTGTCACTGCTCAGATGTGACTCAAGGCAGGCAGGAGAGTGCTTCAAGTTGACGCTCTTTCCTTTATGACCTTCATTTGTGGTATGGTTTGGTTCGCTTTCTCATACGCACGCGTTTATTTCAGCGCATCCAAAGTGTATGTTTATTTATCATCCATGCATACACAAAACTAGTGATGGTAAAACAGCAGGTACTTTCTTGCCTTATTTTTACGCAAAATTACGCGAAAAGTACTCTCATTTTTCATAAATTGCACATGAACTTGTTTCAAACACTATCTAAGAAACAAATTTCATTAAGAGAAACAATCTCTATCTTTAAGTTTTTAGTTGTAGGAAAACTTCGAAAAGATGTTGAACTTTTGAAATTTTCAAAAAATTAGCATTTTCAAAGAACATGACACCTGCACCATTCTCTTAAACGTCCTTCACAATTATTCATCAATAAAATTTAATCAAAGTGGATGGAGCCACTTTGTGAAAATTTCGGAAATGTCCCAGAGGTTTCAAGTAAAGTACCCCGCCTCTCCCAAAAAATTAAGATATCGGTTTGAAATTCAAGAAGATGCAACATCTGCCAAGTCGACAAGGGGAATATTGATTTCGAGGAAAATCGGCTGAACAGTTTAACCGCTAGCATTGTTCACAGATGGACGGATTGACCGACAAACAGACGTTTTGCCGTCATTGGATTTTTCGGTATCAAGGACTCGCATAATTCTGGCTGCATTACGTGTTAAAGGATTATTTTCTAAATTTAGCAACTGAATTTATCCACATTTTTGTTACCAGGGCTCTGTGATAAGAGATTTTTGCTGCAAATTCGTGATTTTTTCGCGAAGCAATACATAACTTTCTCCCTACTCTGTAGCAAGAAAGTAAAAATGTAAAAGAAACGGCATTCTTATAGCCTCAAAAATGTTAAAGTGACAAAATGCGCTAGAAAGATGTTTAAATGAGATGAGAAAACTATAGCTTTTGTTTATTCCGTTTTGAAGCTGAAGTCATTAAAGTAAAAATCTGGTTTATGCATTACCAAAATGTGAGTTCTACTCATTAAATTAAATAAAAGAATTGAAAATATTGAGTAAAGTCAAACACTGTATTTAAAAAAGGTAGTATTAAATTGTCGAGAGTAATGATTGCCTCTATTAAGCTTTTTTCAAATATTTTTTCTAAAGTTATTAAATACGAGACCATGCAAGAGTATCGAAACGAGAACTGTAAATGAATATAAAGTCGCTAATCTGGAGTTTAAAATAACAAGTATTATAGCAAAAATAGACTTTTACTGATTGTTTAGTATACTTTTTGGAGTATTCTCAAGAATGTTTGGTTCATTTATATTTGATAAATACTTGTTGCGTACCACTGTGCTTTGTATACAGGGCAATCATGAATCTTAAAAGTTATTTCTTGTACCCACACACATTGAACTTTAACTCTTCATTCAATACGTATAAAAATGCAGGAAAACATTTTATTTTCCCAACTATAAAGTGAGATAATTGGAAATAATATTATGTATTCAAATTATTAATATTCCACTTTATTCAACACATTATCCTCTTCAAAGCTCAGTATTTTCCATTGAAAATATTTCGAAAAATCCCAGAAAGTCGCGGTATCTCTCTTGCACCCAGAATCCAATAGAATGTTTTAATTATTTCTTCAAAGTTACACAAGCGTCCTCCCTTCTCGATTTGCACTAGGCTATTGATCCTATCCGACCCACAAACAAAGCGATAGCTTTTGCTGCGAGGAAAGCTTTGCGAGGGAGGCTTCCCCCAAGCAACTAAGAGGTGCCTGGTGAAATAAACTGTTTAAACGCCTAAGCCAGTAAGCCATATAGCAGAATGAAATATATCAGCAGAAGAAAATATAGAAATATTTCTTTCCGAATAGTCTCTATATCGATACCCCCCCCTCTCTTTCAGTATAGAGAGATTACTTTAAGGGGCCGCGTTGTGCTTCTGTTTGGTTAGTGCAGGCGAAATAACTGTAGGTTATGTCTACGTTCTCAATTTGTTTATGAGGAAGTATGTAGGTGGCTTACTCGGAAAAGGATTCGACATGCCTTCCCGCAAAACAATCAACCGGCATGACCTTCATTTGTTTTTGACCTGTCCAATTTCTCCCGTCTTAGAGCAATTTATCTCTACTCGCCGACTGTACTAATTAAGGTTATACCGAGATTGTTTCAGAATAGCATAGGTATACATTTATTGAACTATTTGCATTTTAGGTTAATCCAATTGGCATGTAATATTTTATTTGTTGTTTGTACATTTGTGTTGGCGATGCTCGAGTGTGTTTGAGTGGAAGTTGAAAGGAATTATTTTCTTGACATAGGGATATGGTTTTTAATCTTGGGATGTTTGAGGATTTTTTTCCTGGAATGGTTATTACATTTGAGGCTGAAGGGAGACGTAGGAAGAAGTTTTGATTTGTTTTTTGTTGATGTATGGAAATGAATACCAAGAAAACAAGAGACTGATTGTTTCAGAAAATTAAGGGACGTTTGCAACTTTTATGCAGAAATTTATTTTTAATTTTTAAAGGCGATTAAGATTATTATGAGATGCAGGAAAACATATTGGAGGAATAAGTTAAAGGGAGGTGAATGATAAATTTCAATAAAAGATCAGCGTGTAAGTGATAACGTGTCGAGTAGGGTAGACTATTTTTCATGAGCCCATTCATAACAGAGTTGATATGGTTCTTCCAGGTTTGCCGGACGGCGATGTACGAACACGCCAATATTCTTCTCGGCTCACTTCAGAATGTAAATTAGACCACTTGATGGAGACTGACCTTTTAACTACATTTGATTCTGCAAATAAATCATCTAAGTTTGGAAAGGGTTTTATTTTGTTCGTGAATTAATAAGATTTATAACAACCCGATGTTTGTCTATATTGCAATATTTTGGACAGAATTTTCAATATCTATATCGATATTTCTCTTTACCAAGTACTAAAAATAATCGTGGGTTTTTAAGGAAAAATACCATAAACACTTTTCCTTTGGGTATATTGTATGTACCCGGTCATAGTTACACAGTAATTCGCCATGTTTTGGACTTTTCAGACCATGTGCTAACTCTAAAAGGACCAAATAATTGGTATTTTTCCCGACTTTTTATACGTTTTTTTTCTATAACTCTAATGTTTAAGTGCCATCTTAGGTGGCTCAGGGCATATTATATGCAGTATTTAGCAATCTCTAGACTGCAAACAAATATTTTTTTATTAAAATTCTTGTCAGTCATTTTCTATTAAGAAGGAAAATTAATTTGGCCATTGATGAGACGAACAGTTTCGTAAATAAAAAATTGCAGTTAATAAACATTTATTAATATTTCTATAAAGCAACGTTTCGAGGCTCAATTTATCCCATCATCGAGCTAGAAACAACTACTATAAAAATTTAAATACTATAAATATTCTGTATAAAACACACAAGAGAGTACCCAACCCAACAAAGAGATCTGAAACTCACCTTATATATTATACAAAATTGAAACTAAGAAATATATTTAAGAAAACTTGTTTGCCGTCTCTGAAGGTCATAGGAAATCAAAAGCCCTAGCAACGATTACGGAGATTGCTGGCATGACGCGCTAATTGTGATAACAACTTTTTTGTGCTTAACGGTTAAAGGACGGCGCAAGAGAAGAAGGAAAGAAACGTCGTTATACAAGGAATGACAACCTAAAAAAGGTTTTTTTGTTTTTCTGTTCAAAACTAAACATTTACCATTAATTATATGATATAGAAATTTCTCAACACACTGTCATAAAATCTAGTGAAATTATTCCACTCAACTTGCGATTTGCAACAGTTTTTATACACTAAGTTTCCAAAACCAATCTTGGATTACTTTTATTTTCTGTAGCTCACGTTTTCACATCCTAAAATTATTTTATGGCAAATACTAATTCTATGATTAGTCAGCGAGTTTTGTTTAGTACTTTCAAGCTTCCTGTGAAGCATCAGAAAACAAAGAATATGCTCGTAGCTCGAATAAGCTTTATTAAAAGAGGAACTTCATTTAGCAATATTTCCCATGCCTCCGGCAAGAGCGGCATCCCAATTCATTTTCGTTCCCATAAGTTGCCAAAACATTTTAAATCTGATCGTTAATCTAATCTTACCTGGGCTTTAGTAAACACAGAAAACCATAATGAAAATTTATTATTTATAGTACCACTTTGTGCGACGATAAGAGTCGGTAAAAGGTTAAGCATGAAACATATAACGAGTGCATAGTTTCGTTTCAAGGATGCCAGAAGAAGCCAAGTATTTTACTTGATTTATCCGAACCTAATGCTACCAGATCATCGCCAGGGGGTTTTCTAATCAATTCATCTTATCATAGATGCATGCTTATCATAGCATTGCTTCTGACTTTTCCGAGTTTAAAATGAGCTTCTACAAGCCGATTCAAAAATTTGAGAACTCTACAGAGAAACCCAACATGGTCTATAGCCACATTTATACGAATGGTAAGAGGTCTCAGTTTATTTTTAAGCTGGTGACATTAGTCGTACTTAAGTAAGTGCTGATTCTCTAATTCTGAGGCACCACGAACACTAATGGTAGCCATGTTGTGCTGCATATCTTGGATTGGATGGTTAGGTTTTAGATTAGTATGGTTTGGTTTTTCAAAGGTTTTTCTCTCTCTTTCTTTCGAGATTAATGATTATATCGTGGTACGAAGTCGGCTCTATCGCTGTATTTTTCGAAGTTCTCAGTTGTAAGATGCGATAACTCGTCAAAATTTTCTACATTTGTTTTATAGTTTTAAAACGTATGTGTGATTGACTGCGGAGTTACAAGTGAAAGAACGTGCCAATCCTGATTAAAAGAGGAAGTTGATTCTGCGCATAGTTTGTACTCCAGTTGAAATATTTATTCTCTATACGACTCGCAGTTGAATCGTGCAAACATCATAGGCTGGAGGCTGCAAACAATGTAATGTGTGGTAAGATGCACGACAAAAAATACTTTTTATCGTAATTTTGATGGAAATAAACCACCTAATTTGTCCTCAAACGCGCGCTAATCGTAAAAAGTCGGAATTTCGGGTGCTCGAAAACGGATATGTTCACATTGGATTTTAAACAATGTCAAATAGAGATATAAAGTATCGCATCGAGGAAAATTTAATGTTACCATCACTATATAGAAATAGTCTTATCAACCTCCCGGACCTTGTGTTATCATTAGGAAGTTCGAGAAACCGTATTTTCTGCCGTTTTTGGTTTCTTCTCTATAATCCTTTAATCTTAGGTATTGCGATTTATCACTTTCAAAGAGAATAAAATAGCCCACAATTTTTGAATCAAATATTTACTTCGAATCCAATTATCAAGCAAACTACAAGTTTTCAACAACTACAAGAACATCAAAAAATGCTATTTTTTATTTCTCCATAAGTGTGCAAAATTCACGTGTTTATGATATAAATGTGTATAAACCCCCTGCCCTGTCGCCTCATCCTCCTCCGAATTTTCGACCACCACAGTGCCCTCTCCACCCTTCTGCCTCCCTCCGCACCTTCCCGTCTGCTACACCCCGCTCCGTCCTAATTCTTCTCCGCATTTCCCCGACCTCCCCCCCCCCTCTCTCTCTCTCTCTCTCTCTCTCTCAACTTCTCCATCTCCTTGCTCACATCGTTCGGTTCACATGTTAGATAGGAAGGGTGGGCGTAGTTCCCAAAAGACCCCTTCTATCGTTGTACGATAATGACTAGTTCTCATTACGATTTATTAATCCTATGCATACGCTTTCTTGAATTCCAAAATCAAACCTAAAATAGTCTAACGTCTTTCACCATTTTTGTTGCATGAGCGTACACATTAGCTCTCCGTACCAGTTCCTTCTATGTTGTAAGCACCCCGCAACCTTCAATGTGTTTCTCGCAAACAATAGCAGTTGAAAATCAGTTTATATGTTTTCATTAGGTATTAACGATAGTATAGTAAGAGTCAACGATTTTGAAGTACAGAATCGAAATGAGGCACATTTTGTGCGCATTTTGGTAGTGCTTGCATAGTGCATTGAAGTTTCACAGTCCTTCAAAATCATTCTCTTGAATGTTGTGACATGCGCTTTTCTTGTAATGTCCCGCAATACAATACTAGAAAAGACTTGATTATTACTTTTTCAAATGCGTTAATGGAAGAATTGGTAAAATGGATGATTCGTGAACTGTTAACTGAATTTGTTTAATACTTTGAAGTATTTTTTCTTAGAACTCATGAAATAAGTAGGCCTACTCAAGTAATAAGAAAGTTTTTACTCAAAAACATGAATGTGCATTATCGTCACACATGTTTCGATATTTGCGACGCGTCGTGTCCGGCGCAACATCGCCTTCGCGCTGCCATGCCCATCACGAGCTGGCGCCTCTTTCGCCACGCACCCCTGCAACGCCGGCCGAAGGTCGGAGGCCGTAAAACACGCGAGAATTGGCTACAGTGTCAGCCTGACCCATTCCATTTCTATAGCAACCGTACTCTAATGGTCCCGAAGGAAATTTCCGTGGGCCTCCCCAATGCCGCTTCTCCAAGGCAAAAAAGGGCGCCTACACCCCTTAAAAGGGCCCCTGCACTCCGTGTCCTCCACAAATGACATATCCAGCACCGTGAAAAAGAAAATTAAGATAATTCAATACCTTCCAGTTTCTTAATCTCTTAGATCGTGCAGTACCTCGAGAACAGTAACAACAGACAAATGTCATCCCCCTATTTTTCCATGCGGAGGCCGTCGGTGTATATTAAAGAGCAATTAAAATCCCTCGAAAAATAGGTCACCAGTGTAGGGATCGCACGGCAACACGGCTGCTAGAAATTATTGGATGTTTTGTGACTCTCCGGTCGTGTAAATTCTACAAACATTCTTGTGAAAGGAACTAGATTTACAGAAGGTAATATACTTAACGTAGTATAAGCAGAATATAAAATACATTTATTTTACTTCAGTCAGCTTTGCCCGCTGATTATGGTATTCAGAAATAATTAGCTCAGTTCGATGTGATCGAGGCGAGTTTGAGTGAAATGTTTTCTTTCTTTTCAGTGTAATGTGCTGAAGATACTTTAATTGCTAAATGTCTTGGTTGATGAACTCAAATATCCAAGAACCAAATATCAATAAGTAAATATTAACAAATATACAATCACTTTAAACATTATGTTCATTTATGTTTATTTCATTTGCATAACTTGGAAGTTACTAATAATCCTGGCGCTTCGTTTAAATTGGTTTTAATTGAGATTTTAGAATGGTGAAAATTGCAATTTTTCAATATTACGAATCTGTTTCCAATAATGCAAGAAATTATTCTCTATTTGTAGTACCTCCAGTTCAAATATTGTTCTTTTGGGGTGACATATTGACATATTTTTTACCATTTTTGACCATCAATATTTTAAAACTTGGATGTTTTGTTATCGATGTCGCATCCCTGGCACTGAGATGGCCGCTATCGACCCGAGGAACTCCACCATACACCTCCTTCCTCGCTGGCGCCGAACAAACTTCCCGGGGCGTCAGCGCGCGCCAGCATATCAAATCGCTCGTCGCCTAATGACAAGTGCAAATACGCCGGCGCCGCCACCCAGGCGATTCCGAGGCAGGGCCCCTCCCCGCCCGTGGCGGCGGCCCCTGCGGCGGCGGGGCGGGGCGGGGGGCGAGATCGTCCGCAAACAGCGGGATCCTCGGGGGCTATCATCTTGTCCTGGCCGCGGCGGTAATGTGTTTGCGCTGGCCGGCGGCGCGTCCGCACTTCGCGGTAGGACGGGACGACGGCGGCGGTGGCGGGGGCGAAGGACGGCGAGTGCTTGGGGGAGGAGGGTGTCTGGCAAGTGGGCGGGAGAGGAATTGGGCGTGAGGACGGCGAGAAGGCGTGCTAGCGGGTCGATGGTCGGTGGGTGAAGTGGGGGAGCGGCAGGCTGGAGATGTGGGCGGGAATTATGGTTGCCGAGCGAAGCGGAGGCATAGAGTTTGCCGGTAGAGGGCGTGATGTGGGCGTGGCTGAATATTCCCGACCGGAGGAGGCAACGGCAGTCGGGAGGGTGGGTCGGACCGGGGAGTGTTAGTAGTCAATAGGCGATTGGGGGGAGGGGGCTGGGTGAATGGGTGGGCGGAGCAATTGACCGGCGAAAGCGTGTGTGATATGAGGTGTGAATGGGCGGGGTTGCGTCAACTCAGCTTAGGATGGAGGAGTTGACGAGACTGCTGGTGGGTTTATGTAGTGTATGGTTTGACTATTTTAGTGGGACTGAGCTCACCGATGACCGGACAAAGCGAGAAGGGTTGGATGGCGGATAGGCTGGCTTGGCGAGCCTCGCCGACAAGCTAGCGGACGTGGCGGACAGGTCGGAGTGAGTTGATGGGCTGAGAGGTACCGAGGTCGGGGCACGTGTGTGTAAAGTGTTCGAACGGACGGCAGAAAGGTACTCAAAGGCTTGTCGTGGGGGAAAGCGTTGCACGTTTCCGACGCGTTGATCAAGAGACGGGAAAGGCACGTGCTTATAGTGGTTTTGGATAGTCAAGAGATAACGGTTAATCGACAATTACTCTAGTCAGAGTCAATATGTTAGTAAAAAGAGAAGACAAATGGTAGTGGATGGAGTGTTTTTTGTTTTGAGAAAAATCTCATTTTCCTTCAACTATAAATCTTTAAGACAGTGATTTTTTTAAAATAAAATCGGTTACATCTTTAAATAAAACGATGTGCAGTTTAATGGAAATATCATTCTACCATCAATAGTTTTTGCGTAATTGTGCGTGGGCACTTTGCCAACTCCCAACTTTTCTATCTTCACACAGAGTGCGTTGAGCAACTTACAACTTTCACTTAGAGTCCGCCTTCATCATGCATACTACTTTTAAGTACACAGAGGGTATTGTAACGATGCAACAAAAAGTGGCCGATTAAATGCATTTGCTAACAGTGCGACATCGTCAGTAGCGCCTCTTGTGGTCTCGTGACCATATTCATTGAACTCTAGACAATCAGAGGAGTCCCGATTTCAGTTGGAAAAACTTAAATAAAAGCTGAGGGTAGGTCTACGAAGTCGTGGATCAGTTGTTAACAAGGCACTGTGAAAAGGTGATGATGGATTCATAATGGAGAGCTCTGTATTTACATGGAATGAACTGGGTCATTTGGTTCAATTGAACTGATCATTGACTGGAAATGGCTATGTTCAACTACTTAGAGACCACGGGTGATAAGAATAAAAATGAGAAAGTACTCCAGAGCAATTGCTTATGAGTACAAGTAGAAACTACTACTTCTTATGAGCAATTTCTTGTTTTCATACGAAAACAAAGTTTCGTGAAACTTGGAGAATTTAATTTTCTTTGTAATTGCTCAGTACTAGTCTGCTGCGATTGGTCGACTTTCGTCTGTTTTGTAGAATCTCTGTTGTTTAGCGGGTGACATGTTTTGACAAAGCTCAAAATGTTCTAGCACGTGTTAATCTCTCGTTAGTTGTGGTAGTTGTGATAGTTGAGTTGTGCTTTGAATGTTTATGTATAAAGTGATTCAGATACGGGGTTTTGGCATGGAGCCATGGAACAAAAGGATATCCTGAATCACCGATGAGGAGAGCATTCGTCTGGTTTGACATTACTCTGCACACGTTGGAGTTTTTGCATATTCTGTCATCGTGAACAGACCCAGGCCAAGACCACATCAATACTTGTGAATTTCGCCTTCGCGTTGCACGTAGCTTGAACATTCAAACTGTGCTGACCTTTCCTGTTTACGTACTCGTCTCCGTACATATGTATCCTTTTAATTAATACGTGAGTGCAGTCCACGACCCCGGTAGTAGCTGGAAAAGAATAACGTTCTTGCCATTCCATCTTGACAGATTCAAGAGGCATTGCTGTAGTAGGGAATTTAACCCATTAGTTCCTTTTCTCCACAATCTGTTCAGGATATTATTTACTGTCCCACCTCTGGTTTCATTATATTCGCCGAGAAAATAATTTGCGAACCACTGAAAATTTTTCGTGTGAAAACGGTACAAGTTTTATAAATACTCTCTTCAATAATTCTTCTCTCCTGTATACCTTTTGATGATGACATCGTACAAATGTTTCCATCATTCACTCACTCACTACCGAACCCTCACAACAGTCTTTATAACCTCTCTTTTAACCATACAATACGTTTTGAGTCACCTACAAAGGTTGCTCTAAAAAATCTGACAAATTCTTGATTTTATTCATAAATTCGAAAAGTAAGAAATTGCTTCACGGTGAAGTAGTTACTCACCGATGGAGAAATTGCTCAAGAAAAGAGCAATTACACGCTCTCTTTATTCATTCAGTTTGACGCAATTGCTTTGAAAACTCGGGAAAGAAGTAGTAGCTCATTTTTATTCATATCACCCCATATATATCCATTCATGGACTTCTTGTTTCTCAATAACGACGTATCTTTTATGAATGTCAGTGCGACGTGCTTCGAACCGCAATTGTTCGCTATTGGTTTGAAGAACATTCTGGGAAATTCAAGTGAATAATTTTGCCACCCAGATTGCCTGACATGAATGCCATCGAACATTTATGGGCAAAATTCGAGAGGTCAGTTCGCGCACCGTCAACACTTTCGCAATTACGGCCGACTACAGGGGCAACATGGCTCAATATTTCTGCAGAAGACGTCCGACGACTGCTCGAGTCCATGCGACATCGATTTTCTTACCTCCACCGGGCAAAAGGAGGTTCGACGCAATATTAAGACTATTCTGTGACTTATGTCACTTCATTTTTCGTCCCAACCATGGAGGTGTGTTTGCCGGCTGGAAACACTTTTGCGGGTTAAAGTAGTAGAGAAACATTTAGAAATAATGAGAAATGATGTACTGATGTAGCACCACTAGCTTAAGAGAGACCGGAACATTTCTGTGACGCAATCGCCACCGACACCGCTGCAGTCTTTCGCGTCGCCGCCGCCGCCGCTCCCAGGGAGCTCCTTTTGTTCTGGCTGAGATTAATCGCCATTTTTGCGGGAGCGCAATCTTCTCCTTCCGAGGCGCTCTTAACGCCCCCGCCCCCGCCCCCGCCCCTTCCACCGAGCAGCCTCGGCTCTTTTCACCAGGAGGCGCCCCCCGCCCCTGCCCCACCCCACCCAGGCCCGCTGGCAGATGCGGGGGTCGCGTGCGCTGTGAAATACTCTGCGTCCGCCCCGCACTCACCTGCTCCTGCTCCTCCTTTAGTTTGGATCACCCTTCTCTCCTCCCATCCTCATCATGTCCTCCCCACGATCCTTCTCTTCCTTCTTTCTGCTCCTCCTTTCCCTTTCCTTCTGTCTTTTCTGCCGACACGACCTCCTTCAGCCTTAGCCTTCCCATACTCGTCCTACGTTTCCTCTAGTGGAAGAATGCGTCAAAATCGTCTAATAATTTTTATCGCAATTATCCCAACACGAGCGCCCTACGTTGCTAGGAATGTAACAAAGAGCATTAAAACTGCGATACGGCATCAGAAACAGTTTCCTGGTAGATGGGCTAATTTGCGAAACTATGGATTCGAGATGCCCTTCGGTTGATATGATAAACTTCCCTCTCTGTCCAATCTTTCTCTGCCGTAGAAGAGGTTTTGAAATGTGATAATTTTGCTATCTTGTATTTAGTCCGAATTCAATAAGATTTAATTAAATAACATAACGATTTAAGCCTTTTATGTGCCTCAAGGTATGTGTTTCATCAAAAGTTTGTAACATAGCGCAGAATACTCGTTCTGCTAAATGTCTAGAATGTCTAATGGACCAATAGGTCACACGAATTATTTAATACAAGATCAGCTTTCGATGGCATAGTCAGTTACCTGACGTTTAGAAGCCAGAAAATGCGAAATCTATAGAAAGCTGCCCTTGAATTAAATACAAATTTTCGGAAATCAGTGCGTATAATTATTTTATTTCGAATGCCGCCAATGACAAAGTACCAATTAACCAATATAGCCCATTAGTCTTAATTTTTCCTGGCATCATATACATTTGTTTTTGTTTTTAGAACTTTTATATGTTGTCAGTTGAGTAGAAGTGGGGTCACATGAAAAGTTGGGCGTAAGAATTAAAATGCGTTTTAATGTTTGATTGATTTGTTTTGTTACTTCTGTCCCTAAATAAGTGATATACGGATGCAAACATTTTGCATGAAGATAAATATATTTGGAATTGAAGATTATCTCGATATTCTCGTTTTGCAATAAATACTTTTGTTGATTATGTCGACTTTATCGAACAGTTGCTGTTCCCTTAGTCCCTTGTCGTGTAGCAGCGTCATGAATGATTAATATCAAGAACACGTGAAAATATTTATGTAGCAATTTACCTTATTGTTGAAAATTCACATAATATGCTGTGAAAACTCAGTCTCAAGTTACCACCCGCCTTGCTGACTGTCGAATTAATGCACTGAGATAGCGCTTGAGTATAGTGTGTTTAGCCAAGCTGCAAAGGCAACGGTCACTATGTATGCAACCTTCCCCTTCCAAACCTTGCACTTAATCGGATTGATTATTTCGTTCTTATTGCCGCGTCAAATGCTCTGGTCATTACTTCCGGAAGTGTGGTGCATATTTTACCACAGGAGGTATTGGCGTTCTTCCCCGATGAACGGCGAGATCCTATGCCGATATACACGTCTTCTCGCGTGTTTTTCTGTAAACGAGTACCTCCCACCAGCGATGCACCGTCCTAAAGGGAACAAGAGCTAATCTTCCGACATATGTGGTAGTGAAATGTCCGTACGTGTCTGTGTATGTATGTAAACGATGACAGGACAAAGAAGAGGAAGGGAAGGTAGTGGTAAGTTTGGTAGGATATTGGCCCGGCATTGGCCTAACGTTGATTGGAGAAATCACGGCAAACTACCGATGGGAGCATCCGGTCGCTGGAATTTTCCTCTAGACAGCGGCTGAACTCGGCCCAGCCGTGAGGCTATTCTCGAAAATCCTGCCACCTTTGGCACTGGAACCCTGGGATACCCCGATAAGGGGCACTGCAGTGATATCAGTTGAGCCCTGAGTAGGTCATATAGGATTTTGCATGCGCTCTAGCCTGAAGAAATGAAGGGAATGCAGCGGAATACTAGAGTGCGAAAAATGAAACTTCGGGTAGTAATGACAGTTGCACGGCTTTTCTGTTTCCTCGGCGTGGGCAAGCAGTGAGCCAATAATTGTGTAGAGTTATCACAGCCCCCGCCGACCTGCTCTGCGGATTGAATATAAACATTCCCCCCGTGCGCGATCGGAGGCTTGATTGGGTTTCTGGGGGGGGGGGTCTCCGCGCTGCAACTCGAACGCAAACGACACTCAAGGGCTTTGATTCTGTGGCATGACCTGCCGCTTCCTCTCTAATGGTATTTCTATTAAGGGTTGATGCTAATTTAACCTTCGTGCGGTGGCGATTTTGGCTTTTTTCGTACCAACTCTTTCAGATCTCATGGCTCAAAGATTGCAAAAGAGGAAATTTGCAACATATTCGGCAACACAATCAAAATGAACCGCAACCTTCCAGCTTCGAGGATCAATAGCTTACTCAATTATTAGGCAGAGTTATAAAGGAATGGGATGCGCTCCATGGCTGGGGATAGTTTTACATGTATTCTTGACTCTCGGAATTTTCGTGTCATCTTGACGTAAATTTACTAGTTTATCTATCACGTTAAGTTAGTTTTATTTACATATTATATTATTCCTTCCTCTGTAATTTAAACAACAGTTTTTAATATTGAACTATTTACCTCCGCGTAATTAAAGCTTCTTTTTAATTTCTCGTTTCTTAAAGGCGTGACAATCAGATGTCTCTTCAAAATTTTTACAGTAATTTGTATAATAAATATGATCGTTAGATTCATTTCAACATATTATGAAAGCGTTTTGCTAAGTGACTTTTCTGTTTTTTTATTAATAAAAACACACTATTTCTTTTGTAACTCGAATCGAGTTGTTGACATTAATTACTTTAAGAAATATTTAGAAACATGATCCTATGACTCTGTTTCGATGGATTTGGGTTCGTGGGATGGTACATGAATTTTACAAAAGAAAGTGCTTTGCAGAAATGCTTTGTTTAAATTTTATTTATTGGTTGTACATCTAATTTCAGTTGTTCCCGCCGGAACTGACGACAGGTGCACATCCAACAAATCTTGAACTTCCTTTAAAAAGGATAAAACTGTCGTATTTGAATAGTCTTTTATCTTGTACGAGCATTATTTTACATCGGTAGTATGTACTGCGAGAATTACATGAATTTCCGGAACGTTTATTATATTTCGTTACGATTTATTAAGAATAGAACAAATATTTATAAGAAATAATATTTTAAGATTATCAAACGTGAATATCAAGGCAGGACGTCGCGTGACTTTTATTAATTGACGTTTCCGGGCGCCTCGACTGCAATGGTCATCGGTTTTGAAGGGGCGGTTCCTGTTATATCACTGGGGATGGAGGATTTCTTCCCCCAATGGAAAGTCCTATTCGTCGCCGAACTACACTTCGACTTGCGAGGATTTCCTCAAGAAAAATCCCCCGTCAGCGGGGCACTACCCCAGCCGGAACGATCTTCCGACTGATCCGGGGATTGGTAGTGTGTGTAGGTAATAGCATTGGATGCCACGTTTGAAGCCGTAATAAACATTTTGAAGAAGGTTTTGAGTTACATTATGTGGATAGCAGCAATAAATGATTGCATTACGCCGTTAAAATTCCCAAAGTTTGAATATCGCTTGCTTGAAACCTAGCTGTAGGTCTCTCGACAGAAGCGTTCGAAGGCAGGGCAACGAGGCTGGGAAGTCGGAGGTACGGTACAAATGAGCAGACGGTTTTGCAGAGGTGTGCCAGTGGTACAGAAGTTGAATTAAAGCGATTAAAACGATTTTATATAACCACTACAAATGAGAAAATGGCTGTGATATGTTGTAGTATGCCAAGTTCAATATTTTACAAGCTTTAGTTTTTATCAGACTTCTCCCCATAATCGTCATCTCCATCACAAACCTACACCAAAGGAAGACATTTCTTGCAATTACACAAGAACAGGGAATATCAAAACGTGTGCATTACCAGGCGGTAAGGAAATTTTTCTTTATTTAATTGCAAATTGACACTGAGATTACTCAGAACGAGACTGGGTCGAGGCGAGGGGAGTGAGATGGGAAACTTGATACGCGCGTAACGGAGCAGTTTGGATGACCTGAAGTTTTGCTTTAATTGCAGATTAGTACAACGCGATTGCTGTTCAACCGCCTGCATGCTGCATACCACTTGCTCGACATATAGTACGAGCCTCCACATAGGCATTGGAAGAGCAAGGCTAGGGATCTAGGAAATTCGAAGAGCGGAGCAAAAGATTTCCAAGTGGTGTTTTAAGCGGCGCGATTATATCAATAAATTGCCCATTCACACTAGGGTACTTGAACTACCAGTTCTACTGTCTAAATTTTAAATATCATTTAAACAACACAATGCGCGTGTCTCCGGAGTTACATTGTAAAAGCAAAGGGTGTGGGAAGTTCGAGATACGAGTGACAGAGAAGCGTGAGGAGAGATGGGAAGTTTTACTTTCTTTAATTGCACATTGACCCTATGGTGCTTTTTTAACACTTGTTAACTTTCTTTTGTGTCTGTATTTATTGATTTTTTAACGATTTTTTGTGGATTTAAACATTTGAAAATGTTCCACAAAATGACGAATTATAATTCTTTTAGAGTTCTCAGTTTTCGAGGTAATAGCTAATTCTTTATGGTTTACCTTCAACGACGAGTAGAAGTCAAAATGACTGCTAGCTTTAATTTCGATTGGGGCACTGACAAACGGCACGAGCTCTCACTGTCAAATCTTCATATAGACGCTGATTGTCCACGTATTTTGGACAACATCGATATAGTTGGAATCTTTTTCAGAATTCCGTGAGAAAAGGTCTCGGGAAACAATCCGTCCCGGCGGTCTGAAGTTCGCGGGCCGCCGCTATAGACGCGAAACATTCCAAGAGGGCGTTATTTGTCACGGAGTACTTCAGTACAAACATTCAAGGGACGAACAAGCGTTGGCAGAGTCAAATAAAATATTGTGAAAACACTAAAGTGCAATGACACTTGCTGTGGGTGGAGAAAATAGTTGGCAATAGACAAATGTGTCGAATTATGTGTTTTATAGATCACTCATTGTCTCATGTTTTCCATTTTCTAAGTCATGAGATTAGCAGGCAACAATCTCCTTTTCCTCTTTCGAGATAGTGGCAGAGATTTTTGTTGTTGTTGGTATTGTAAGCAATTTTAATGCAGAAGCAACGGTGAAATTCTGTTTTTTCTCAGTGATCATTGGAAATTCTATATTATTATTGAAAAGAAATGTTTACACTCATTTTTTGGCCATTTTGTGCTTGAACTTCAGTGCAGAATACCCTCTAAAAATCAAAGATTTTAGTACCTGAGATAGTATAGACTAAAGTTCACACTTTGCAGTCTCAACAAATTATTTTAGACGTTGAAAACTTGAAAAGTGTTCACATTAGTGTAACGATTTTTGACGCCTCATCATTTTTGGCAATTTGACAATCTTTCTTGAATAGTGAGGGAAATTCAATTACATTGCCCAAATAAATTAATTTCCAAAACTTTAATAAACCACGTATTTAAATATTACTGTCATCTGTCGTACATACGGTTGAGCTAAAGAATTCGCCAAAGGCCTAAAGTGTAAGTATTCCTTCTTCGGCATATTCACGTGTTTTGCAATTTTCCGCCAGCGCGAGCAGTCAAGGAATTAGTATATCTTCTTTGACAACATTGTATGAGGTTCAATATCATTTCATCTAATATAGAATGTTTCTTGTTCTGAAAAGATATAAACTCAATGAGTAACATGTTATTTGCTTCTTTGTTTATTTGTTCGTAACACAAGTGTATAGCGTATTCATTTTATTTGATTTGTGACACTTGGTGGAACGGTATTGCTTCTGTTCGTAGTAAAGGCCAAACAATACACAGTAAAGCTAGAGAAATTTTACAACACGTTAAGTAATTTGACCAAGAAAAGAATTCGGGTGTTCTTCAACACACGCTGCATAACAGCAACAGGGTAGTAAACTATACTGGAGTATCGTTCGAACTGTGACATCAGTTAAAAAAGAAGAATTTGAAGCCGGCGGGGCAGCCTTGAGTACTCGCGGTAAGAAAAAGGCCAAATTGCGAAGATAAAAAAATTCCATATTGTTGCCATTCACTTACTGCTTATTGTTTTCCTTATTCTCGTATGGTGTTTTAATTTTTGGCTATAGATACTTGGCATAATATATTTGAGACAGCTAGTAGTTGCAGATCCGGTGGGGGGAGGGCAGCTTCCAAGAACACGGAGCGCATTCCTCAGCCTCGCAATCAAGTCAGCACCCAACTATAAGAATGAGGCGGCTCGTGAAAGAACAGACGCAGTAGACACGTGGAGGTGGAGCAGGAAGTGGAAAGCGGAGAAGGGCACTGAGTAAGCGAGCCAGTCAGTGAACTTGGTGTGAGCAGTCTTCACTTTGTCTATCTGCAAACCACTACCCCGGTGCCATTTCGGACTTGGAAATCCCGGGCCCCATTATCAAAGTCTAGTCCTTTGCGGCAGGTGGCGATAAAAGAACGACCGCCCGATGCATTCGGAGCAACAACCTGTTCAATAGTTTTCACAATGAACAGACCGAATCAGACCCTCAGAGAAAACTCAAGATTTCCTTGTTGAAATATAAAGAAGTAGTTTCAGAAAATCTTGGAAACTCAGATTTCGAAGTGAAGATTTGTTGGATCATATAGTACGATATAAGCAATACTATAGTATACATACATCCGTTTTTACTCCAAACACGTGTATATTATTATTATTATTATTATTATTATTAATATTATTATTATTATTGTTATTATTATTATTGTTGTTATTATTATTGTTGTTGATATTTTTGTTGTTATTATGTACAACGGAGTCCTTATGATTACGAAGAAAAACCAGAGATAGAAGAAATGCATTGGGCGACAAAACCACTGAAAAATTGGAAGTCCTCGTTTGTAGATAATATTCAAATCGAACTCTTCAAAGATACAGACGAAGAAGTATTGGCGAAACTAACACAATTACGCAACGTGATCTGGAAAAGAAAACAGTGACCAACAGTTATACAACGCACTATAATTACTCTAATAACAAAGAAAGGAGACAGCCGATATTGTGCAAATAACAACACAATACATTGCATGAATACCGTGTGATTGAGTCAATCGACAAAATATATCGCTTGGAAAAAGAAAAAAGTAAGATTTTAAAAATGTTGATATAAGCATATACTTTGCATTACTCATTTTCTATCTCCTCTGGGAAGTTGTGTAGATTACATTACGTCGCGTAAGCGTTAGCGTAAAACATATCCCTAGATCACACTCCCAGAAAAATATTTCTTTGGTTTTTAAGCTCGTTTGAATGTTTCGTATTGTTTATATAATTGTGGCCGATACGTCACGAAAGAGTCACGTCCAACTTGTTTTGCATATTGCAATTTGAGCATTATTGCTACTACAACAAGGTGTAGTAGAACCAGATAGTTTACCAGACTGATTGCTGATTAAATTTTGTTTCCTGTAGACATGGTATCTGAGGAATATTATCATTAACTAATAGTTTCAGGGATGGTAAACAGGTATAGAATCAAATACAATTCTATTGCATGCTATTGCATGCTATGCTATGCATTTCTAGTTATTATGCAGATGCATCTGTGTCCAAATCATTCATTTTTTCCTATGCTTTCTCTTTTCTTATGCTTGCTTCTTATGTTTGGGTATCAAGCTTGGTCAATGAAAAATGATTTGGGAGTGATCTTTACATGAGTAGTAGTATGATTTAATTCTTGACTATTTTTATTCTTAGCTTCCTTATCATTATTCAAATTTCTCTTATCTATTTCAGAACCGATCTGAGATGACTCTGATGAGAGGGTTCTGTTAGGAATAGAAGGGAAATTACTCTCATTTACGGCAAGATATTCATTTTGACTTTGTGGTTCAGTTAATTCAAGGGAATTATTGGTTAATTAATTTTCAGATTTTTCATTTGTTAAATCATATTCTGTTGCAGTGTTGAAAAGATTTGTTAGTACATTGGTTTCTTAATGACCAAACTGTTTACATAAGAAGCATGTCATATCATCTGTAAAAAAGAAAATTCTATATTAGATACATTATACATTTTCTTCAGCTTATTGATTAATGGTCTGACATTCAGTTTATGATCCTTGATCGTTAAGGTACGGTACTTGTTAGTATGGTAGTCTTGTGACTTCTTAGTATTCAGGAATACACATATGTTAATTGATATCCGCGACACGAATCTAATGTCATTAAGGTCCATTATTGTAGCAAGTTTAGTAACATATTCTTTTATGGAAATAACTTTGGGAGCTTGTATGATTATTCCTTGATCTTTCGATGGAAACATTTCTCACGGTGGCGTTGGCGTAGGTCCTCTTCATTTGATTTTCGGGAGCTTGGTCCAACTAAAGTTTGGTTATGTTGTTGTTTACAGTGTGATTCATTACTGTTAATTGTCAGCCGCATTAAGCTGACTTTTAAATAGATATACTGAATTAGTACTGATTAATACTTGACGTGACAAATCACTAAGGCACAACTGCTAACACCGCACTCGGGAACTCGACAGAGGAGGCACAATCGGAGGTGTTACCTCATCGTCTACTGGGAGCGAACTGAAATCTTGTTTTTGTTATTTTTTAATATTGTACACATTCCATGCAATATTGCGCGAAAACTACTTAAACCACAAAATGTTCATAACCTTAATGAAAAAACCAACAACGTTGGAAAAATTGTATTTGTAGGATAATAGCACAAAAATTAAACCTTTTGCAATTTTCGAAAATTCAGAGTTAACAGACAAAATGTCCTGTGTATTTCACTGTATTTTTTACAAAGAATTAAAGAAAAAATTGGAGCTGTTTTTGAGAAAAATTTGAAAATGTTTCAAGGACTTTATGTATGATATTTAGATGATTCTTCAAAATGATTAGGGTTTGGGGTTCTAGTATAGACGCCTCATGGTATTTGCAAATCGGACATTGTCAGAATTGGCTCATCATTATTTCATTATTTCAATGATTGTTTTGTAATGCACAGCCGAACAAAGTTGATATTGTGTTCACTTGTTATTGCCAGTAACGATCCGATTCACTATAAGCTTACGTACTCCAAACATTTTTAAACGAAATTGGAAAACAAATTACTATCTAGTAACTCATAATTAATCTAGTACCTCATTGTTAATCTTACTGTGCAAATCACAATTATATGTATTCTTTTCATTCAAATTGACATACTTCGTACTGCATACCATTAACGTCTTGTTGATCTCTAAGCTTCTAGAGTCAGATATTCTTAGACGCTGTCCCATCGCTGTTATCAAAAAATAAGCCAGTAATGACGGATATTTATTAATATCCGAGACAGATGATTTAGATAATTCTTTCAGAATGAATCGTGTTTTGTGTATTAGTAAAGAATTTCACTCCTGCACACAACTAGGGATGAAACAAAAAGGGCACATGTGAACGGTTCTATATATGACTACATTTACACATTAGTAATCTAAAACGTAATTCTGAATTTTTAGTTAAAATGAATTTGTATTCAGTTATCCGTCACCTGAACGTCAAGGTGCTGTATTTCACATCGATGTTTCTTACGAAATATTTTCTTCTTTTACGCATCACAAATATCCGAAGTCGCATCGTGCTGGAGGATTTTGTTCTCTACACTAAACGTTTTACTTGCATAGTCTGAAGTTCCTTAAAGATGTAAATTTATTATTAATCTTGTTACTGTCCTTTTTCTAGTCGTATGTTATTGCAGGGGTGCTACTAACGTGCCAAAAGGATATGAAAGTACATTTTTGCCAAGATATTATGATTTCTCTTACTGATTCTCATTGAGTCGCTAAATATACCTCACTATAATTGGATTTTTTTAAAGTTACACTTACTTGTGAGTTTGGCTTGCTGAGATGAGCTCTGTAAGGCTGAGTGATAAGTCAGTAAGTACAACATAATCATCTAAGAAGTGATAGGAGTAAAGTGGTTTTGGAAAGAGAGAGTACGGCACTAGATTAATCCTTCTTTATAAAGCGTAAAAGATCAACAAAATTATGTATAAAAGTTTCCTAATGCTTTCACTTTCGTGTACGTATATAGGGTGTAACACAGAATGTTATGTACTGATGTCGAAAATCCACAGAGATTTCAACAGAAATATATATGCGTGTGTAAATAACGAATCGTATAACACTTTCTGTCCTTTATTAGGGACTCTGACCAGACTGCTCTGCATGTATATGAGAAGTTTACTGCACGACATAATTTTCATCGGTACACTCTGTGGCGTCCCCCACGCTGTAAACTGTTTTAAAAATAGTTTCACGAGTTGAAAATGTCTTTCATGCCCAGCTTATTTCGTATTTTCATATGTTCTTTCAGTATCAGCCATTGAACTTATCAATTAATCATAGTAGTTGATAATGTTGTACTCCGTCCAAATGTTCTCAACACCCACTGACATTGTGTGTTACCTCCATATGGGATATGAACCGGTCTTATTGCAATTTCAAAATTATAATCGCCGCAACAAATGCGTGCATGTTGTGATGTTAATAATTAATTTCTAGTTCTGCTACATTTTAATTTTTTTTCTAATATTCACAAAAATGCCAATAGCACATTTTCAACAGCAAAAATGCTAAATAAAAAAATGCCGATCATGCCCAATTATCTCCGAAAAGTGTGTCGCAACATCTTTAACAAATACGAGTAC
Organism: Gryllus bimaculatus; assembly: GCA_017312745.1. Classification (NCBI taxonomy): domain Eukaryota; kingdom Metazoa; phylum Arthropoda; class Insecta; order Orthoptera; family Gryllidae; genus Gryllus; species Gryllus bimaculatus. The sequence continues at coordinate 2,561,007 of BOPP01000175.1, read as the reverse complement.
ATTTGTTCTTCGCCGGATTTACTTAACACTTTCATATTTTTCTCCCCTAATTTTTGAAGAGATTGAAACTTCACAAACTTATTTGTGTTCACTTATAATTCTGAAATTATTCTATTAATTGTTTTGTATGCGAATGTAGCGTTGCATGCAAATATAATATTAAAGGCGACTGTTTTACATGTTAAGGTGTTAGTGAAGTTTAATAAACATAAGTTGTGGGCTACATTTATTTGAAAATCTGTATTTGCTCGCTTATGGAAGAACGTAAGTGCGAGAATTCGAAAATAACGTGCATTCATTCCCTAGCGTTACTTTTTGTTTTCTCCGTATTCACTTGAAGTTCTTCAAGTGTAATAAGTTTCGAGTCAATGTTCATAGGTTTTTGCAAATTTATTTTTAAAAATACGATAATTCGAATCCAAATTCAAATCAATATGTAGCGCGATTTACTTGGTAATTCAATTGTTCATGCATATTGGCTAAAAATATGTTTGGGTACGTGCATTTAATCAATGTCACCTACATAGATCGATTTAAAGGTTTTGGTTTAATTCCTGTCGTCACTAAGATCGCAGTGCCAAAACACGAAAAAACATGTAAAATTTTTTTTTGAATATCCAAGCCAGATCCAAAAACCAAATATCACCCCCCCCTAATCAGGTGAGAGAGACGTGACCTCATACGTCTCGATTGTTGCCCGAGAAGTGATCTTGCCGCCAGTGACGAAATCTCCCACATGTACATCCCCACATCTGCACACTCAAGAGATGTCAGTAAAAATATTACACCACATCAGCCACAAAAATTATCTTCCTATTTGGGAATGTTAATATCTCCAGTGTTGAAATAGGAAGGGTTATTGTCTTGGTAGGCAGTTCTACACAGGTTATGTGTTGCCGCCGCCGAGTGTGGTGGAGCACTGTCGTCCGAACGAGGAGCGCCCAGCTGTAGACGGTGTGGCCGTTACTTGCGGCGAGCGCGTTGCAGCCTTGTCAGTGCCTCACAAACCCATTGAGCAGCATTGGCTGTTCCACCCTTCAGAAAGTCCAACACCAACATACCGGAGGCATTTACGCAAGCTGTCAGGGGTGCTATACCTATGGAAGAAGTGCTCTTGGATTCTTGTTTGGACGACGGATATTTCCAACACATTGTCTCAACTTTCGATTCGGACGTGAAATGGCGGAGTCCCCTCTTGTCTCTTGTCCCATTGAGGGACCTGAGCTCGCCTCCGCGCCGATACTTTTCAATGCTCCTGGCGACGATTTTCCTCACTTTTGCTCATTCGCTGTAACAAGTGTTTTGGGAACATTGTGCGTGTTACCTGTTGCGTAGCACACTTTACGATACTGCAGAATATCATGCACGATTACGTAAACAATACAATCGAGCGCCAAATTCGATGCTCGTGATCGACATCTTCAATTTGATTCGTTTGTTTCCTCGAGTACTTTCATCCACAGGCCTGAAGGCGGCCTTGTAAATCGCTGATTGTATTCGTTAAGGCCGCGGTTGTTCCAACACTTTCTCGAGCTTCTCATTGAATTGCCGATTCATTTGCAACTTACCGTCTCGACCATATACTTCCATACTTCCACGAGGCAGTTCTGGTGTTTTGCTCACGATGTGCTAATGCTATTCATAGCACACAGTCACTCGCCTTGGCCTTTTTACATGGAATTTAACCGATACCGTTGTCTCCATTGGAGTCTTGAAATATGGTTGATGGCAGCCGAGAACGGCAACTACGCCGTCTCTTTGAATGCCATTAAATGATGTAGGTTGACTCGCATACTTCCGCTGTGGGTGCTTCATTCTGTGACCACTGCACGGTAAAATGGAGGGGAAAATTTATTTGCAGATTCTTCTTCATAAAAAAACCCTTTCTCAGTCTTGAATAATTAAATTGATTAATACATGTCTTTAATTCAAACATTTAATTATTTCTTGCTGCTTTTGAATATTTTCGCGAATTCAGTGTAGTTCGTACTATATTCTATTTTCCAATTCATTGACTTACAATTTATACGCTTACGTTTGTCATTTTACTGTTCCAATTTTTATCGCATAGTAAAACTGATTATCAGACGTTGCCTGGGTATTTCTTTTTCCCTAAAATCTATTCCACAGTCTCCCTACAATCCGTTATCCAGGCGCACCGTCGTTGCCTCCCCCTCTCGCTCTATCGTTACCCGTCGCCCTGCTCGCCCCAAACATTCCTGCTTCGCAATTCCTGCCTACTTGACCCGCTCTGCCTCACTATAATCTCCACCTATTGCGCCTTGCCCGACCCCGGCCCCCTCGCCCAGCAACATCTGCGATACTGCCACCCGGCGACAACAGTCACCAGTGTGGGTTTCCGGTACCATGGATTAACCAAATTCGAAGAACAATTTCGAGAACATGAACCTCGCAATCTTTTTCTCTGCTGCGTTTTAAGCAATTAAATTTACATTTCTTTATTTAATAATAATTTTTTAAAAAAACGTAAAAACTGTATATAACGAATAGTGGAGATGAAAATCTGCGCCTGTTTTCTTGAGTTCAGAATCTCTTCCCATCATTTTAACTATAAATAGTTTAAGGATGAGAAAAAATTAAAGATAAATAAATAAAAATAATATTTAAAAAAGCGCGAGATTAGTAACATTTGAAAGTATAGACATTTTCGCTCCCGAGTTATAGATAACGTATTTGCAACGGTAAACGAATTGCGAATTTGATTTTGCATTGATAATAAAATAGACGCTTTCACCTCTACTCTTACTATTACAAGCAATAGGAGAGTTCAACAAAACGTGCGCATAGTGAAGCTACAGTTACGTCCAGAAGCAAAACAAGGAGCCATCTCAGCATATGCCCAATATAGCAGGGACACTGGACATAAACCTGATCGAGATGGGGTTCATTGACCTGGAAGCTAAAGTACATTATGTGTTACAAGGATTGTAAGTAATTTTTAAGAAAAATATATACAATACAAATGTAAAGTAATGTATTATATACTATATCACAGTTTTGTTAAAATAAACATAATTTTTTTCACTAATAATCAATATAGTCTCTAATTGTATAGACCCAGTTATGCAGCAGAAAATATTTTACTTTTATCTTTAAATTTGTGTACCGACTTCAATTGTTTAATGTCATCTGGGAGCGCGTTGTAAAGTAACGTACATGTATTTTATGTGAATTTCTGGTAGTGAGCTGTTGATACATTTGACGTACGTGATTTCTACGAAGTGCATTGTTTATAAATATCGGTATTGCATAACAATATGTTCGCACAGTTAAGTCAGTTTTGACAAATATTACAGTACCGTATATAAATATGCTAGGGAATTGTAAGATTCCAATGAGCTCCTTGCTCAATGAAGAAAGGCTTGCAGAGATCACGCGGATGGTATTATTTCATTACTCAAATAATTTTCTTTTGCAATCTGAATTAGAAGTTTAGAAGAATAAAATGGACACGTTTCGCAGTTCGAATTGCTTTGCTTGAGGGGGAAATCCAAAAACAACATACATAGCTTTCTCACACTCAGATTACCCTACTAAAGTTTCCCTCCTTTTCTCGCTGTTTCCGTAGTACACTTTTTGACGTAGAGATATTTGATTCCCATACTTATGGAAAGGACCCGCCATTTCCAACATTTTATAGAGCAGCGTAGCGTTAAGTCTTCATTTTCTGTCTCATTCTGAATCAGAATAACTATTTGAACCTTAAGAACTTATTTAAATTTATGGGATGGAGCAGAGGAAAACCCATACCATGAAATCTGTATATACCAGGTAATGCATAAGTAATTTCCGGTTTCACTAAGAGATGGCTTTAGCGAACAGAACGCAGCGAGTGAATTTGACGCTACATCAGTTTGTTCGTCTTACATTCACCTACTGTGGATCGTAAATATGTTTTGCGACGCGATATTAGTTTTCCGTTGTAAAGACTGTCAGAACACGCATATGTCGGGTAATATAAAATCAACCCATGATGTAGAAAACAGTGTCAAGAAAGAGAAACATTCACTGAAGAGTGGTACGGAAAGTGCTAGCACGGGACATGGATACTGCATCAAAAATAAAATGTGTATTTAAAGTAACGTTCAGGTATTCGTTATTTTATTGCCGATGATATCATTTTTATAAGCGAGGCTTATCATTACAGTTATTGGAATGCGTTATTTTCCTAGAAAAACTAGTACGCATGTGAAACTTCCAATGATATTATTAAGTATCTACAAAGTGAAGTTTCATGCTAAAATATGTAATTATATTGTGCTTTTTCATAATATAATACAGTATTTGGATATTCACAAAACGAAAATAAGTTTTGTATTGATTTTGTTGAATACACAATTTGAAATCATTCCTTGTAAATTTTACACAGGAATGATAAAAAAAAGAAAATATGATTCAATTTTCGTTATTGAGATCTACTAGACGTTTTGCGTGAATGATGACTTCTCTAAACATTTTATTGAGCATTTAATTCAATACTTCGCGTGAAATTATTATTTATTTTTGAGTTTGTCATATTGTTAAGTAGCATATATTCATCAATCCAATCATATATTGTAACGTGTTTACCCGAGAAAATAGTATAAATATTCTTTTGGATTTTACAGGTAAAGTAAAAGAAGTTGTGCGATAAACTTTGTAATTATAGTTATTTTTAATTTACTATTAGCAATAACCGTGTTTGTTACGTTTCCTTTGTATTTCAGAACTAGTTGGACGTCTGCTAAAGTGAAAGTAGAATGTGCAATTTCGTCCGTCTCATGGTCAACTTTGGTGTTTCTGCATAGTAGAGAATCATCTGCCAATTAACAAATTAACGTGCAAAGAAAACAGTGCAACATAAATTGTTCCTCGGTGTAATCGTCCTAAATGTGATTTTCCAACTACAGCAACGGTCTTGCATCGATATTTCAACTGTTGCATAAAAATAAAATCTTACTTTGTAGTTAAACATAAGTATATTAATTTCGAACCTAAAAATGTTCATTTTTCTGTTAAATATATTGTCTTTGAGGAAATTTTAACTGATTTCTCTTTTAACTGTGAAAATGGATGATTTGATTCTTCGACAATTCCCAAAATTTGTGACAGGGGAATAACAGATTGTCCCTATTGAAAAAAACACTCCCTCTTCGCTCAATTGGTAAGAAAATACCCTTCATTTACTTCATGTTTTGAAATAGAATCTGTATGATTCTTAATATTGAGTACATTAATTTTGTTCTCCAAGTGTCTTTGTACCTGACGGTTTGATAAAACATTATTTATCCGACTTTAAATTCAAAGAATGAAAGCGACAAATGATGAAATGACGAGAATAGAAAGCAACCCAGCATCTCATCTCTATCGAAAACGTAGCCATCGACAAGAAGTTTCAGAAGTAGAAGTATAGGTCAATCATGCTGATACATAAAATTATTTTAACACATACAACAAGACTTAAGTTCTATGAGACTATGACAGTACCAGTATTGTTACATGGATGCGAGACCTGGACCCTCTTAAAAGCAAAAAAAAAAAGAAGAGTGAGGGCCGCAGAAATGTTTGAGCTGTGACAGGGAGAACACTAGATGACAAAATTAGGATGGTGAAATACGTGAAGCGTTGGAGTGAGACACCGAAATGAAGTGGTGCAGTTGTCTGGCGCAAATGAGCAGCGGCCGAATTCGTCGACTGGCAAGGGACTACAAACCAGCCGGCCGAAGGAGTATCGGTCGTACGAGATGGTTTCCGGAAATGGCAGCCCTGCCTAATCCATGAAATGAAGACCGTGTGTATAGGCTTTTCATGTACATGAAGTGTTTATTTAAACAAGGAATAATGATTGTATAATAGAATAATTTCGTAGCTTTTTGATGTTTATTGTTTATTGCAGTTCAAATTTTCCTTCACTCTTTTACAAATAAAAACTTGGAAAATAAAACGCTGTAGAGTTCCCGAAAACTTTACACAAATGTTGCATAAATTTTATACACAAGACAACGCACCATTTTATTTTACTGAATGAAGCAGAATGTAACTACAAACAACATTCTTCTCTGAAGTCAAGAAAATCAATCAAGCTACGTAGGCTTTCTCGCAAATGAAATCGAAAATGTAACCACAGGCTTTAAACGATACTACTTGTTAATTTACATTTCAACTGTCAAGGGAAGCGTGTTGTTTCGTGGAGCATAAGTAGTGGCAGTAGCCAACGCTCTTAGGTCCATTGGGAGAAGCTCCGTTACTGCATCTGGATGCGCAGGGTACGGCCTGGTCCCCAGGGTAGGGGAAGGAGGATCGCCTTTCTCCTTCTTGTTAATAGAATTACCAAATAAAATTGATTTGACGGCATTCAGGGGGTGATGTTTTACGGGAAAATGCATATTTTTCAGATAACAAGGAAAAGTTTTATTATGATCTAATTTTAAAGATATCACGCTCTTCGACTATTAATAATGTTCCGTAGTTTCAACACCTGGCGAATGACTAATTTAACATACGGGACATCACACGAGATCTTTCTTACCTCTCCCATGTCCTATAATGATCCCTTACGTACACACACTTTCTCATATGCACAACACTTATCACACTGGTCGGGAGACAAGTCGGGAGCTTAGAGCTTGTCCCGGTTGGGTCAGCGCCCCGCTCGTGGGAGATATCTCCTTGAAAAAACCCGCAAGACGATTCTCGACCTTGCAGGGAAAGATCACCGCCACCTCCCGCGATAAAAGTGTACTACACTTACGGGACTACGGATCTTAGCAGGTGACACGCCCGGATTCACTAAGCAATCGAGCGCCGGGGCGATGGCCCAGAGCAGCTAGCGCGCGGTGGGCCAGGGAAGAGGAAAAGAGTCGCGCGCGGTTCATGGTCCGATTGTTACGATGCTGCTCCGGCATTCGCCTGCTATTGATAGAGAAAAATAGAAAACTACATGTCACTTCTCCAGACAGTGGCTGAATTCTATTGAGAGCAAACCTAACCGAAAGACAGCTTGTTTTTACTGACAAAAAAGTCTCTGACTGTATTGGAGATTGCTTGCAACTTTATAGTGATTTATACCATGTTTCGTGCAACTCCAGTCTCCATTGCAATGGCTTACCAGTGTTATTTCGTTTCTGTTTTATTGCATTATCAACCTTTTTGCGACCTCTGAATATTACCGATGACACGAAAGTATCTATCTGCAATATCTTATGGAAGTCTATGCTTAATGCGAATGCATACTGTAACACAAACCCTTCTGTTCCGTTGGAGCTGTATTTTGGTCAACTGCGCCAAGCAAAATTAGAGTAATGTTGTTTTGTGATGGTGTATCTGGATTTCATCGTTACCACCTCTTATTTGACTGCTTTGACCAATATTTTCATGGGAAATATGTTTTCATTCCCCACTATTTACGTAATTTACGTGTCTAAAATTGATTGATTTTTAGTGATTGAAGGCGCGTCACCAAGTAGGGTCATTAGTCCCGTACGTGAAGTATATTTTTGTTTTTTGTGTTGTTTTTTTTTTGCGCTCTGGAGGTGGCGGTGGTCTGCTCCCACTATAAGGCGTGAGGATAGGACAAGGAAGAAGTAGGAAATATCACGGTCCGTGGCCAGTTTGTTAGGGTACTGCTCCGGCATTCGCAGGATATTGATCGAAGAAACCACGGAAAACTACCTATCAGAGCCGTCGGTCTCTAGAATTCTCCTCCAGACAGCGATAGAATTCGACCTAGCTGACAAGGGAGTGTCGAAAATTCCTGCCGTCATCAAGACTCGAACCTAGGACTTCCCAGTCAGAGGGACTGCAGATTTGTCTAAAAGATTTGACTAATGTTTTTATGTTAGGTATGTATAAATTCTACTTGATTTTTTGCATGTCTTAAGCTGTACGTCACTAAAACACCGTATAATGGAACTCATTGTTATCTTCTTAACTCTAAAGAGGTGTGGAGCAGTCGGATGAATTAAAAAAAATAATATTTTCAACTTCTTATCGTTATGTTCTCATCCGCGCTTTCTTGAAACTCGACCAGTCTCTTAGGCCGCATGACGTCACCTCTCAATACTGAATCGACCTCTCCATACGACCGAGATCGAATAATTATCATAATCTGGTAGCGAATAAAAATATTGGAACGTCTTTCTTTTAATTAGTAGTTGCGAAGAAATGGCATTGAAAGGTTAATTCCGCACAACATTGAATTTCATGACTCAGTCAAAAATGAGAAGAGATTGCAGGTGTAGCTTGTGGCGGAAGTCGTGCGTCGGTCTCAGCCTTGAGCAAAATTCTGATTTGCCTCTAATCCATCAGGTTTGACTCCACTAAGTTTAAGACTTATTGGAGCCCTGAGGAAACTAATCTCTCGAATGGACTTCCACCACCAATTGACTATAATACAATAACAATAACGATAACTATAATGGATCTCCGGAGCATACTGTCAGAAATATACTGAACTGAATTAATCGACAATTCCAACAGAACAGAACAAAACTGTGAGAAGGATATGCAGGATTCGTACGCTTCATTTTCAGAGTTTCATCGATGGGTATGGGAACATGACAATTGTATATCCAATACAGAGTGCCAGAGAAAATTACACATGGCTGAATGTAATATCCGGTGTAAGATTTCTTCTTCTCGTCCATGAAATACACTTGTATTTCGGGGGGAAATAATTTATTCTTTCCATAGATACAGTCAACAAGAACAAGGACAGGAGAGTGTGTGCCCCCCCCCCCCCCCTCGGCTTCACATTTCTATCCAAGACCCTTTCGACGCTCTTCAACGACCAACGCCATCCTCCCAGGAATGAGGTCTGTACGCATAGCAATGTTTTAAAAATATACTGAAATTAAACTCAAAATTCGTCGATTTTTTGCTAATTGGTTATGCAAAAATAAAATTGGTCGTACATTTGTCCCCGTCATTAAACATTCGGCAACTGGACATCAAGTTAGCAACGCAATGACAAGAAAACCAAGAAATTACAGAGCTAAATAATCTAGTAGTGCTACAGAAGGGCACAGACTTTCCTGTATTAGTTTTCAGTTTCCTTTGGTCTCGGCTAACTATTCGAACTTGCCACATTCTCTTGCCAGCTGCCATCTATCGTCACCCAATGTATTTTTTTTTAATTTCTCGTGATTTTTTGGTTTTCTAGTAGTAGATGTAGATATAGAAATTGCAATGAATAGCCACTGCTCTATTTTGGCCCCGAAGGGGAATCTAAGTCGGGATCTCATCACGAATTGCCAACACGCTGTCCATGAGCCACCCGGGGGGTGCACTCACAGCTGTACGGCGTATATTGCAGGGCGGTGATGGCATTACTTCTCGCATTTCGCCCTGGCGCGTTGCGTTGTCGCTGGGCCTCCCCCTGCGCCGTCGGCATCGGCGCGGGCGCAAATCGCATAAAGGCCACGCAGCACCACCTCCTCGCTCGCCCCCGAAATTTAATTAAATTGCAGTTAAACCCCGCGAGCCCGCACCGCGCGCCCCCTCGCCCCCTCTCCCCCCCCCCAACCCCTCCTCACCTCCCGCCCTCCGCAACGCGCCGCCCTTCCTTGATAATAATGGAAATGAATATTCGAAGTACAGTCGGATGCGAAGTCAGAACCCCCCAGCCGGTTTGTTGAGATCTGTCTTAACGCGTGTGGAATTAGACGGATATAGAATCTAATATACGGAGTTTCGGTGCTGGAAGGCTTTGTTCAGGCAGAATGTTGAGCTGCCGCCTCCTCGTTGCCACATTAATTTTAGGCTCTCTCTTGACCTGTGGAGCGCGAATGTTAACCTCCATGTCATGGGCCTCTGTGCGTCCATGCGCCAGAACTTCCCGGTTTACTCGAGCAATATGCGGATGTGACGGAATGATCCTTTGAGGGGAGATGGCGATATGTGTTCTGGAAGCACATCCAGATACTGGCTTTACTCATTCCAAATGGAAAATACATGTTTTCATTGTTTACTTAATGCGACGCACGGTCTGAATCTTCCTTTTTATCTTATAAATGTGGATGTATGTAGGAGAATTAAGATACCTGACGTTTGCTTCAGAGGAATATATGACTAATATTTGCTGATTAGTGTAGCTAACTTGTCTTCGCTCTTTGAATTGACTTTCATTTACGACAACGAAAATTTGGTTATTGCTAAGCGGATTTAAACAGAGTCTTTTATATGATGTAAGGGGAGTGACTATGCCGTAGATCTACCATTTGAATTTACTCATGTTTGTACTCCATTTCATCAGCAGTTACTTATTTTAAAATTTTGCGCCAAGTTTGTAGGGCACCGAATTTGAGCCTTTCTAGGGAGTAATCGATTAAACGTTCGCTCATTTGTAATTTTCTGTCCCCCGAGATGTTGTCAAAATCACGCGAATTAAACACTCAAAAACATTTGCTTCAATGGAGCTTAGAAGCAAGGCACATTATTCGCTTGGGTTCCTGATGGCACCAAAAGCAGCACAGATGTGACGTCGCTCTACGTCTTTCTAGAAGTATAAGGACGGCAACGTCTCCTTCATACCGTTTGTCGAGGAGTGGAAAGAAGATAAAGTGAAGTGCACTGTTTCACGTTTGCTTTAGAAGACGTTCCTCTGTGGCAACCAGTTTTTTCACCCGTCAGCGCTTATCTAATTTGTGTGTTACTCGCAGTAGAAAGTCCGGCCGTTGCAGTCTCTGTACTGCCGCTTGCAGACCGAATGAGACAAGCACTAACGTCTGTGTTCATTGCCCTGCACTGACATTTTAAACTAAAAATTTATATGAACAACTAGTACGTGATATCGAAGATGATTTTTTATGTTTTATGTATTTATGACAATATTTCATTGCTATTGTGATATGTCAACAGTTATTGTATTTAAGACCCAAATTGTGCGCCCTACATATCAGATCTAAAGTTGTTTTTTGATGGAATTAAATGCCTCATCATTACAATACGACCTTCACCTCAATACGTCTTCAAATGCTTTCCCAAGTCAGTTTCAATCAGAAGAGAGATCTGATCCTCGTTGCGCTTTTTCAATTCAAATCTCATCCATATCGAATTCCTGCACTATATTGCCTCCTGTCTTAATACCGATTTGCTGCAGTACTTTATTTATTTTACAGTTGTCATTATATCATACAACTGCATCACAAACACCGAATTTCAGTGCATTAATCCCCAAAATATTTTTGGCATATCTTGTCCAAATTAAGTTGTTAATAGACTCGTTGGAATTCTGTAGTTTGTCAATCAAACACATCTCATAACACACATAAAGCAACTAAACTATAAACTGAAATTCAAGTATTTACACTTCTTTCTAGTTTAGAGACTTTTTTTAATTCTTTTGAACCTTGTAGTAGAGAAACTTGAGTGTGTCTCGTTTTCAATGTAGAAGGATTGGAACCACTGCACCAGGAAAAAATTTCACATTCCTGTTATTACGACAGATATTTGTATATGTTTCTTCAAAACTTGCGTTCAACGTACAACGCTACTAGCAGAGGAACGCGCATACATCTTGATGCTCTTGGAAAACACACTAGAAAATAAAGAATTCGCCAAAATAAACGTGGTAGGGCATCCAACGTAAATAATGTTTGAAACTATATTTGCTTTGCTAATATCTTTAAAAAAATATTATTCTTATATTCAAAGGCCACGGGTTTAGTGATATATAGCCGTCTAAAAGTTATGTTTTTACAAGTAGCTCCTCTGTAAATGCACCTTAAATTGATTTTGAACCCGCAACATATCCAACAAGACTTTGGAGAATTAAGCGAATGGCAATTTCATGATTGACAGAAAAAGTAAAACGAATTGTGAAAACTTTTCATTGCGTCATAATAGTAACCACAAGTAGCCTAATAGCAACCTAAAGTGTTTATTTTGTCATTCGAGTCTAAAATTCTCTGTATAAAAGCCTAAAAACTCTCTGAAATTAATGTCTTCTAGGATAAACTGAAAGTGTTCTTGGACAGAATATCTGACAAGCTCAAATATCAAAATTAAATAAAATTTCCACGGTTGTGCTCTGCATGAAAGGAGAAAAGTAGGTAATTGAATAGTTTAGTTTTTGAACGATATAACTCAGTCAAACGTTTAAATGGAAGGAAATAATATATTTATGAGAATTTGTTTTATTATATACTAGCATTAACGTTTCTATCAGTGAATTATATTTATTCTTGTTTCTAGCGACTTTCACTAATGTTCAAACATACTTGTTCACGAGCAACCGACTTATCTTCGCAATGCGTGATTGCATGGGATTAAAACTACGTTGTCTTTAGATATTTATTTTCGAACATCGATTTTAACTGTCATACCAATATGTTCACTAAAACTCAGGATTTACATCTTCACAAGCACTGTCACCTCTTGTTTGAGTCTAGCACCTACACAAGATTACCGCTACATTAATAGCGCTGTAAATGAATACATCGTTTTGCTTGCATTAAAAATATTATTTTTGAAAATATACACCTTAACTAATAATAGCAAGGACATCACTCCTTCCACTGCGCGCTCAGCACTCTGGGCTAGAGAGGTCTGTTCTCGCAACGGGCTTGTGCGTTTGCTTCAGTGTTGTGGCATGATGGAGCATATCTCAACCACCAGGTAGCATCTTAATAACCCCTTTATTTATTTAACGTGAAAAATAGTTAAAATGTATGACGTACTATAGGGAGAAGTGAAATATGTGTATGGTCTCGTAGAATTTGGAATGTCTGTTCTAACTCATACACATTAAGTTGAATCAAGGACATATGTGGCAACGAGCGTTTTTGAGAAGAATAGAATATGAATTGCAAAAGCAAATCAGCTGCAGATTTAGTCTATTTTCCCTAATGTTTTGTTTACAAAGTTCGTGTAAAATAACTGTTCATATCATCTAAGGAGTCTTTCCACACATCAGCCGTGTATAACTTAGTACTTGTGGTTGGCCATTGGTGTGGATGCGGAGTTGCAGTTAAACATATTGAACCTGGAAAGGATTTCATCTACATATGGTATTTGATTCAAACTTATTGCATTATATTCTACTCTAAAATATATAACTAAACGACGTTTAATTACACCAAGAACTCTAACTTCGAAAAATTTAGCTAATACATGTCCGAAGTCTTCAATCGTCTGCGGGTCTTGATACATCACTAAAATGACAACATACAGAACATGAACTGTTCTTTATTCGGTTATCTTTACTTTTTTTGCATATACCCAAGGAATCCCCTTGCAGTAGCACCTTCTTGACGTAGCTTTCTAGCTCAGTTCCATGCTCGACTTTCCTGTTTTGAACCGTACACAGACTTATTCATATGACATACCATGCTATCATTTGACATTTCTTCTAATATAACTTGTCATTTCGAGCAGTTTTATAGTCAACAGTTTGGATAATGACTGTTCCCAGTGGATAAAACGCAATGACACTTAGTTTCTGTATGATCGAATCGCTCACATCTTTTGCATCGAAGGGACTTTGAGATGTAGCTGGAACTTTAAATATGCTATAAACTATTTTTTATTGTTTGAATATATTTGATGATTTGTGGTTTTTAATTATTTCAATTGAGCACATTTCAATTTGTTGACTTCTTGGTTTACTGAAGATGTACTTTTATAATTGGAAATTAAAGAGATTATTCGTTACACATTTCTTCATAAGAATAATTTATTGGAATGTTTTTAATAAAACCAGACTCTGTTTCTCGTGAAGTAGTTCGTTAGTAAAATTCAATGTTGTTGTCATCGCAGAATATTTTTTAATTTCGGAAATCTTTCGATTGCAATACAAATTTTTTATTACTTTAGTAGAAAATTTATTTTCAATCTGAATTAAAATTCGATACGTTTATAATACTAGATACTATAATACGTGGAATTTTGAAGGGTTCAGTATCCTACTCTGATTCTTGCAGTTCTGATAATATTGAATTCTTGTTATGAATGGATATTTGGAAATTTCCTTATTGGTTGCTAGTCTTTTGCCTGTTAAATAATCTCTTTTCCCTGAGTCATTTACCTGAGAAGCCAATGTGAAAGTTAAACTTGTCCCGACGTTGCAAGTTGAGGAGCAAAATCATTCTGTTCCTTTGGAGAATGACGAATTGTATTACGATTGGGGAATGGAACTGTAGAATCGAGATTCATATGCAAAACAGAATTATTTGAAAAGCCAGTTTGCTGAGTTATATGTCGGCCATCCCTCCTTGCAGTATACACATATTGGATACGCACAGGTGAATCAACTTTTGAGTTGTATAATATTTATTACATGCATATATACATATACATATAATATATATATATATATATATATATATATATATATATATATAATATGGTATTCACTATCAACACTTGCGTTTATCAACATACTTAAATTATTTATTTTCCGCATTTGTGTTCCGTTAATCTTTACTAAACTTCGTAAGGACACAGCTACAATCCTGAAGAAGTGCGTGTAAAACGATCGTATCGATACATGCACTACTTTTTGTGAAATCGATGTCGGATACATGTCATTGAATTAACTTTTATTAGATTTCTTCAAAAACCATCTTAGATTTGGGAATATAAAGGATGTTTAAGTAATCGTAATATACATAATATATTCGATAAGCAGTAAATAATTTTCCAAGGCTCTTCGTTTAATTTCGACTGCTCCAATTCAAATAGAAGTTCAAGTATCAATGAATAATTAAATAAACATTTCATCTAATAATTCGCCCGTCAACAAGATACATTAAACAAAACGAGTAATACATATAAAGAAAAGAGAGCTTGCAATGATTTGGTCATGGCCCACAGAGATAATATCGCCGCACTACTAACCCGATTGGAATTACGTTTTTCGTGAAGGAACCGACATACTGTCATGATAATGTGAAAAACGATTAGTCGAACATCTTCATTCTCGAGACAGGTGCTGAAAACGTACGCAGATAGTGAAATTGTATTTATGTCGAGAAGCAGGAACAAAAGTCATGAGCAGTCTCAGAATTTTTTCAAAGGATCAGGGAAACGACGAAGAACCTGATCGAGACGGGGGTCATTGACCCAGAAGCTGAGGTCTAATATTTTGTGTGGGCATATTGTCTTCCCAGTGCTCTCCCTGGCCGAATTTATGAACAAATGAGATTTTTATTGAATAATTACATGCCTTTGGCCAGCTAGACTCTTGGCAGCGGAAGATGAACAAATTGAATATTAAATACAGAAAATGAGAAGGTAAAGAAATGCAACATACGCATCAAGAACAAAACTATTTCATGTGGTTAAATAAGATTGGAAAGGAGGTTCTGGAGTGTCGATGAATTGTTTTGGTAATTTGCGTTTTAGACGGTTAGGAGTAGAGGACATGGGATTAGAGTTTTTGAATCACTTCACAACGAAGAAGTGTTAGGGTTTATTTTTTTTACGACGTGATGCAATGAAATGATAAAACTAAGGACAGGTAACGTCAGATAAGACCGGGAGGTTAAAGGAAACATTAAAAAGTTTGATAATGACGACGAGCACTGACAACATTGACCTCTTATTGAATTGTTGCATACAGTTTTGAAGCTCCTTGTTTCAAGTTTAAAACGAAACGAAAAACTAGCGTTCAGAATACGCCAGGTGTTATATTTGCGGTTCCGTTCAATATTAAGAAATACTCATACATACTTATTGAAGATCAACTTGTTTTGAGAAATTGTTTGCTAGCACTCACTGGGACTCAAACTTCTGAAATCCCTCGTGGTATGTGGCCCAAATTGGACGAATCTGATATGTCCATTGTGTGCAAATTGAAGCCTTCGTCGCCGATGAACAGCAGTGAGCATGGATGCGAGAACCAGGCGCCTGCCACGGTTCGCGGAGCGGATCCTGTAGAAAGCGCCTTGGTCCTTATGGGAGTATCCCAGGTGCTCTAGTTGCATGCCTATTCGCTCGTACACATCTTCGCAGCCGTCGTTCTCCCCTGTCATCTATGGCCCGTGGGGCGCCACAGTCGCATCGGCGCTGGATTTGGATTTCTCCGTTTGGCCACGCACGGTATACTTTAACCACGGTGGCAAGCGGACACTTTACAAACTCTGCCATTTCGGAAATGCTTCCGCCCTTGGCGGGAAAGCCAATACCTTTTTGTATCTCCGATAAATTGCTCCGTTTCTGCATTGCGACAACTAATGCGCTGTTTTCCGCTTGCAAAAAAAATTTCAAAAATTGCGCAGACGAGTTAACTATAGAAAGATTTTCCAGGTAAGAGATTTTAGTTGTAGCAACGCTACCATTTATTGTTTTCATTACGAAAGCTCAGAGTTCATGCTGTCAAATTTTGGAAGAATTTCCTGGCTGGAAGGCTATTTAATCTCCTGAACGGCATCTTAAGTGACGAAAGTAACGTTTTTTAAATGTTGCGTCTTCCTAACGAAGTCAGCTAACATTTGTTGCGCGTTGAGCTTAATCTGGAGTAATCGTGAATTACTTTATGTGCGTTGAGTGTATTATTACTTTATAAAATGAGTAAATCTCCGTTGCTAATACGTCTGTCTACGCGCATTCCCACACGCGCTCCCGTGTCACTGTAGGCACGAACAAGGACGCTTTCTAGAGGTTGGACTAGCCCCTGTGAAGCAGGCAAACTAGTTTTGCCGGAAAAAATTTCTCTTGAGATTATCCGGGGATTGAATTCGAACCTTCTATACGAGCCACTTCGCTCTAAGTCAACTAAGAGTGAGAAGTATGTTCTGTTAGTTTTGTTGTTAAAATTGATTATATATTGTGTCAAGATAGCTGATATCGTAAGAGAGCGCATAGTACGCGGCCACCTCTCTTCCCGCCCTTTCGAAGTGTCAACCACCTTCTCAATTTATTGCGACCTTAGGATCGTTTTATTGTTTGTACAGCTTATCGTGGGCTTCGGGCGACTTTCAAATCTGATTTTGATTTCGCCAAACAAATAACCTACAGCAATTACTGGAAATATTGCGTACTTGTGCGTTCCTGTTCGTCAACTTAATAATTCGATTATTATCTAGTGATGGTAAAACTCAACACAGACATTTTGGATTTATTTCGGTTCAGTAAAACTATAGCTGTATTGGGAAAGTGTGGTATACATACATATGTATGTATATACATACATACATACATACATACATACATACATACATACATACATACATATTCACACTAGACATCATCGTAAACTATCGCCCGCACTGCGCACTCTCAACATGCACTTTATTTAACAAGAAACTGTACCGTTTTTGTCAGAAATGGACTTGAAAGCTTTCCGTGAATCATTGATCAATGATGTCACTTTTTCTGGAAATACTACATTAGAAGAAAAAAACTGAACATAAAAATTGCTTAGTAACCCTTGTTATAATTTCTGTAATTAATAATAAATTAGATTGTATGATTTCCTAAAAAAACGCCTCTTTCTCACATGCAAAATATCAGTTTCGCATTCGTATTGCAAATTTCGCAGGACCCGGAGATACCCACATCTGTAGCGGAATGTCAATTTTCGAGAATAAGGTGTGTGGTTAAGGTGTTATTGATCTTATCATAGACATATGGTTCGACGTTCTTCGATTATCACAACACTTCGAACTATGTAACCCTTGCAATGTATGCGAGAAAGAAACAATGAAATTGAAATAGCATTTGAATCTCAAGTAATAAGGTAAAGATTGTTTCTCTCATTATTTGTTTTTCAAAATTTCCCGAAGATTTATATGTGCGTGAAAAACAGAATCCCAGTTCTTAATGCTGAACAATTGTACCTCTTAGAGTCTGTAAAATTTTAATTTACTCAAGCATAATGTACTCAGACAAAAAAAAACAAATTATGTAAATGATTGGATTTAAATATAATTAATTTTCTAGTTACATCACCACACGTTTTTGAAATTCAATGATAATGTAATACAGTTGAACTGTAAATATCACTATACGGATATAACTGTACCAACGCTTTGTTCTCTTCTGATGGGCTGTAAAGACGATACATTTTTATATCACAGCTCATCAAAACAAAGATAAATAAGCGTTTGCACAGTTGTACGCGTACAGTGATAACGGAATAGCATACCGTTTTCTTTTTGTGTAGATGTTCTGAAAGCAATAGGTCTACCCTCAATTTGAATAAACATCCCAGGTCATAAGATTTACAGAACGTCCAGTAAACAGAAAAGATAGATTCCCAGAATTACTGCCTTTCCAATTTGCAGGGAAACATTATGATCTCTGGGGTGGGGATAAGAATTGAGCTAGGCAATCGTGCCATACTGGTACCGGCAGTAACCCATGGCTGGTCCCTCGTGGAAGACTCATCATTAAAATGTAGCAATGTGATCAGGCTTATTGCAAGGCACACTGCTTTCCGCAGAAGTGATTATGTGAATTGGGATTGAAGCATTTAGTGCATCTGACGCATTTTTGGATAAATTCCAATCGAGATCTGGTGGTAAGTTCTAAAAAGGAGGAGAAAATTTTAATTAGATGCTCAGAATTACTTTTTGGGCAAATGGATGACTAGTTCTTGCTGCTGCTGTCAGTAGACTGAGAAGTGCTATACTAGTGATTTTAGTATCAGATTTATTCTGAGATTGAATAGGTTCATCAAAGACTCTCAGGCTCCGATGATGCAATTCAAAGTGTTGGAGTAGTAATCGAAAGTGGGAAGAACTCTCTTCCTCAAGAAAAGCTCCCATTGCTTCAAATGTCAGTTGGGATATTTTTGGAAATCAATGCGACATGTAATAAGTCAGTATTAGTCTTGATGCCCTTAATGACTATAGAATACAGTCTGTAAACATTTATTAGATCTTGTAAGGAAGATAACCTATAATACTCGTAAGAACAGGTGATTCCAAAATTGAATTCCAATGTCAAGCAACAATTCTCCTTGATGAGTCATACTTACGTTCCAAAAGATCTCAGGCGACATTGAAGATGCCATCTGTGATGGGAAGATTATGCAGTTAATCTTTGAAATAGCCAATAAGGCATCCTGTGAAATAAAATAATTTGGTTGAACTTGGCATGCGCCATAAGACCCTCGAAGAGGTTAACCATTTTACGATGTCTTCATCGAAAAATGGAAGCTTAATTTCTGGTAATTTGATCTTAATTTGCGAGGTAAAATTGCCCGAGGAGGCTGCATTACTAGCCACTAGGGGTGACTGTTAATTAGAAATTATGACAGATATTTGCCATGTGTGTCATAATATACTGACAAAGATGCACTTAATTGGGTATGAATTTCAGATGTTGGATCAAAGGTATCAACCTCATCATCGAGTTTATTAAATAATTTGGCAAGGGTATCTTTTTTGATTAGAAGCCCTTGAAATTTAGTTGGGGTGAGGGAGCCATTTGACATTACAAATGTGTCAAGATCTTCATAACAATCTTTCAGCTGCGTATTTGATTGACAACTATTTGTTGGGTTGTGACTGCTATGTTGTATGGATTTATTGATGCAGCATGAAAATTAAATGTTGCGCACAAGTTTTAGCAGATGGCTGGCAATTAAAATGGAATATTAGGATTGGTGATGAAAGGAAACCATAGCACCAATCATTAACATTGAATTGAGGGGGTGTGGGCGAAAAACGTGATAACCCACAAAATGCTTTTACCGAGGAAATTGGCTTCAAAATTTGACAACTGTCCTGTAAAGCGGTTTCCGAATTTATTTTTAAAGATATCGCCTAAGACATTTGAAGATAATGCGTCCAAAAATGTATGAAATTGTGAAATACATTTTCAAATTTTGTAATTTTTATGTGGGATATCAACATTTTCTATTAGGGCAAACTTTCATTGTTTCATGTTGATAAGCCACAACTCACAATTTATGTAGTTGAAAAATAATACAAATACGAACATCTTTCAAAAGTACGTTGTTTATTACAAAAATAATGATAAATAGAACTCAAAGATAATTGTGTGCAGAACTTTTCAATTATTCAACATCATCTTCAAAGGTCTCATCAAGGTGGGGAAGTGGAGATGATTTCCTTCGCCTTACATTTTTAGTGTCTCCTTCCTTGAAACGTTTGTTATAATATTTATTAATATGTTTCTGTGGTACGTAGGGATATAGAGATTTCACATATTTTTTCTTTGCTAGGTCAATTATACGCGGCTCGGTATACTTTTGTGACAAATTGATGGATGTGAATAGCACCTGACGATCTCTTTTTGTGGGTGAAACAAATTATCTGAAAACAAATATGATACTGTTACAATGGTACAATTAAGATGTATGATATTTGTTTACTATACACCAAGATAGTTTATTATTGCGGTTTGTCATAAACACTACTTATTATTGTCTTCTTTACGATCTGATTATGGAAAAACTTGACATGCCACATTAATAAATGATACATTAAAGAAACCGCAAATTTGGTTAAGATATGAACACTAGAATAATTCTTGTAAACCCTAATATTATTCACCAACTATTTTACAAGCATTGAAAAAATTATATTACATAATGGAAAAATTTGAAAACCGCAGAATCCTAACCTAATCGACAGTGACATAAAAACACTTACCTCATCATTTGAAGTAATCATCATCTTCAAATTTCAAGATTTTTAACACTATCGTCAAGATAATCAAATAAACCTTGCAGCCATCTTGAAAAAGTGGCATGTCAATGTTTTCCGTTTTAAAATAGCTCCATGTGCAATATCGACATAGGCGATAACTCTGCCATATATAGGCTTACAGTAAAAGTTCTCACATGTAAGACTCACATGTAGCTATCATTGCTAGGAAGCCGATAATGCAGGTACCTTGTTATCAAATGTTTCGACCACATTCTTAATTATTCCCCAAAATAAAATATTAGAAACACTAATTACTAGTAATAAACATAGAAGCACAAACTTAATGAAAAAATTGGAAGCACTGATGTGTTTAGTGACATTAGTCGTAGCACAATATATACAATTAATATACAATGTACACAATACACAATAAATGTACACAATAAATTTTGAAATTTAATTGCACACTCTTCTGCATGGTGAAAAAGTTCAGTAATTGCATTGTTGTACACCAAGTAGTATGAGATCAGCTGATGAATGAAGAACATGGATGCTCGTGCAATCAGCAGTTGAGCATGAAATATTGTCAGAGAAAAGGTATAAGTGCCTTGAATTTGCAAACAATTAATTGTGATATTCTTTTGAGATACTGAAATCCCCATTGTAATAGTGACTATTCAAGTAAACAGGTCATGTGCAACCTCATCATTGTAGAGAATATGTAACACTTTCATGATTGCATGGCATCTTGAAAAAGTTTTGACGAAATGTTATGATCGATGAGAGGCAACTGCCGTAAGGACTTGTAGTTACGCACACGCGGGGCACGTGCCATGATATACCTGATAAGGCTGCTTCAGCAATCAGCAGCTAGTATGTACTGTGACTGATTACTGATAGTTGCAGCAGTTGCATTTAATGATGCGGAAGCAGATATTGTGGCACGTAGACTTGTTTGTAGCTCGTGTGTTATTGCACCACACATGACTTAAACTGTTCACTACAGGGGAGGCATTCACAATTTATGGGGGAAGAATTCAACACAATGAATTACGGTACTGTAGAATGTATTTGAACACGTGGTTTACTGAGCACATATACGAGTAACACGAGTGATGAATTGCAAAGCGCACTTAGTTTATGTTGTAATATTAAGTTACGTGAACTCTCCTGTTAATAGAGAATGTTCAATTGTGAAACAACATATTTGAAACCTGTAGTTCACTGGTTCATGCAGCAGGAATTGTTTGCGTGAAGTATGAAACGTCCTTGCACGAGGCGTCATCACTAGAAGCACACGAATTGTAAAAATACTGAGATCAATCCCTTCCACATTGTAACTGGAAGGTGGTGTGTCCATGAGTTTATGCACAGTGCATGCAACACACATGGAGCCATGAGGAGCTACGTAATAAAATGTGTGCTGTGCAGCATGAGAACGCTTGCATAGGCTGACGTGATGGACACCGCAGAGGCAAGGACAAGCCTGCGAATTCGGAGGCGTGTGCGTGAGAACCCGCGGGCCGGCGAGCAGAGCGTTTGCCTCGGGAGGGGCAAGCAATGTTGCTCTCGCTAGTAAAAAACAGCGTTTGCAGCGAGGGGCCATAAATTAATTGACAGAAGCTTAGACCAGGATGTGGCGACATCCGTGGTCGGCACTACAACTAGTTGAACATAATGAACCCATCTCGTCGATTCTCTGGTGCTTGCAATTTCGTATCGAATAAAATAGCTGACTATGCAGCGAGTTCTATTAGCTGTATTTCAAAAAAAGTTTACTTTAAAAATTGCCTTTATTTAACTTAAAATTACGAGGAAGTGAAAACTTTTCATTAAAAGATCGTATTTCATTAAGAAAATAACATTTATCTTTATCCTATGAAACTACTCAATTCATGTAAACCCCTTTTCAAATTTTAAAAATTAGGATTGTTAGAAGGGTTTGAGTAGGAGGGTTTCTCTAATATAGTTAAATAAAGTTTTCGATGGCATAAATTTAAAAAAGGCTTCTTTCTTTGGAGAATGTTCCCAATTATGTTAAAGACAGCCCCCTTCATATTGCACATTTAATACATACTGATAAAAATGTAATAAAACATTCGGCGTTAACATCAGAAAAACAATGAAATATTTTATGAAAACAATTTGTATAACGTTTTGCAAACATGTATTTTCGCATCGTCAGGCAGCATCATTGTAATACGATAAATTAAATAAATAATGTTTCCCTTTTTTATGAAATACGTAGATGCAAATAAAGTCAAATAAATTAAGTATTACATCAGATAAAAATTGATGCAATTTGGAACAAGCAAGACAGAACAACATTTATCATTTAATCGCCAGATGTTGATTAGGAAAGTATGTGAAAGTTCAACACTTCATGAAAACTCTTCATTGTGTAGTCAGTATATACAGCATTCGCTGAATTCTTTTATACTTCTCAAGAGAACTATATAGGTAACCAGAGTAGTGTTTGGCTTGGTGATCTATAATAGGTGGTATGCTCGTTCAAAGCAACTAGTAGTGAAAGGGAAATCGAAGGATAAAATTAAGAGACAAATTGAAATTGAAGGATATATATATATATATATATATATATATATATATATATATATATATATATATTAAATTTTAACCTGGCCAGACTTCTTGCGTCCGCGGACCAATACTTTGAGCTTTCCAACAAAACAGTGGGTGCGCTGTTTGGTTGCAAGTGCCCCGCTTGCTAGAGAATTCCACGCGAACTTCCTGCCTGTCTTTTGAAGTGGAGATCAGTTAGCGTTTTGTGCACGCCCATAATCTGCTGCTCGAATCCCCTCGTTCGCCCTGCCACTCGTCGCGGCGGCCGAAAGGGCATTGGCAGCCCTTACGGCTGTGGGAATGTATGTGGTGCGGCGTGGTCCCAGAATAACCGTCCCGAACCGCACCCAGGCGGCGAGGGCCCCGGGAGCTCGGAATAAAATTCCTGGAAATTCGCTAAGAAATGGAGATGCTTCGTTGAGCAAAGCCAGAGGTGTGCGTGCATTGCATTGATGATGCAAGGGTCACGGGCCAATGGTTGAGATACAGAGAGAACACAATGTTGATTGAGCCGCACTTCATACGCCATAACAACGTTAGACATACTACTAAAATGTCGAATGAAATGCCGAAAGTAACAATTTCAGTTTACGATTCTTCCAAACAAAGACTAGTTGGAAATTCCTTGATTTCGTGTAACAACAGATGGTGTTCTGGAATTAAAAGAAGTTTGTGTAGTTTCCTGACGTAAAAAAATCTGTCTGGACTCATTTGTCGAATTGCTTATAAATAATGTCTCACCGCTCTACAGGGCAATCAGTGTCTGGTAGTGAAAACCTCATTGCTTGAGATAAACATACTGTTGTAACGATAGATCTATTGATTTGATTTATTAGCTTTATTAAGTCATAAAACAGTAGAAACTGTGTGTGACGTATAGGGTAGAAACTGCGCCCGTTGTATTGAGTTAGAGAACCCCTTCCCAATATTTGAACTATAAATAGTTGAAATATGAATAAGAGTTAAAATAATAATAAAATTAAAAAGAATCCGTGAGATTAGCAAAATTTGTAGAAACTAGACATTTTCGATCCCCAGGTTACAGAAAACTTGATCATTGCTTCCGGTCAATTAAATGAGCTGACGAATTCATGATAAATGTGGGTGGAGATCTTTAGTAGTTGGTAATGGTTATAACATCTTGTTACCTTGATGTTGCTTCAACAGCTCGTACTTTCTAGCTTTATCACTTTATTTGTAACAGATAAGGAAAATTATAAACTTCTTAAACATGCTTGTTTGTAGTTTTTGAAGAATTTAAAGATTACCTACATAAAAATAATATTTATGTCTCGCTATGCAATGAAAGCCATATAATACGTAAATTATCTAATAAGAAATCAAAGAGAATGAAATCAATTTAATCCTGTTTCGTAATAGCTGCCACCCTTCACACATGTTTTTTTTTAATAATATATCTTGATTAGTGAACGAATATACATAGTTCAGTATTATTTATACTACATCATATGTATTTTTTATGACAACTAAATCTAACTGCATATGAATAGGAAACTCACAGAGCACCTATGTGATTAATTGACTTCTGAAAATATGCTGAGGAATGAATCCCACCCCAAAGAAAAAAAAAAAAAAAGGAAAAGAAAGGATTTCCCCCCCCCCCCCAACCCTTTCTTCTTTTTCTTTGCTCTGGGGCCGTTTTGCGGCCACCAACCGCCCCTTTGGGTTGGGCCTTTTTTTCCTCTGGTTCAAGCGGCGGGTGGGCCCCCCCCCCGGCCAGGCCCCCCCGGCGGTTAAAAAGCGGTGCTTACGGTCCTAATATTAATTTTTTTTTTAAAGCTCCTATCAAAATAATTCTCAGTAAATTTTAAAAAAATAACCACAGGTATCTTTTTTCAAGACCTTACTGCCAGCTACTGCCCCTGCGATGGACCGCAATGCTCCGTAAATTAAAACCAATAAAAGAGTTTTGACCCACCCCTTTCCATGATCATCTTACTTTCCTCCCTACTCCAATTTCATTTCTATACCAACGATCTGCCCCTGTGTCTTTTCTACCTCGCCGTCTCTACACATAAAGCTGGCTTTAGAATGCGTGTCTCGTCCCATTTTGTATCGACAGTCATTCTCCCTTCATCCCTGAAGTCAGAAAGATACATTTTTGCCCCTTGATTGCTTGCAAACATAAATTTTCATCTTAATTTCGCTTCGCGCTTCTGACCTGTAGTTCTATGGCGAGACGAGACAAACTCGGAATAGTCGCACGGCTTGCGAGGAGCAACCGCACGGGTGGACAAATGAGCTCAGAAGAGCACTGAAGATTTCCATTCGTTTATCGAAATCTCCGCCAAGCGATTTTCGCCGTAACTTATAATACCCTGTAGTTCACGAGACAGTGCCACCGCTGACATATGTTGCGCGATCGGCAAACACATTCGGTTAATCCTTGTTTCTGGCCCGTATACAAGAATCTCCGCTGGTAGGTGCATCCGAGAGCTGTGCCACAGATAACCGCCTGCACTCGGGGACTGAACCGCAACACACTGCACTTCAATCGGTTTGCTCTGTCGAGACCGTGTCAATTATCATAACTATTCAATTTATAATCTGAACTAAAACATATAGGAATCCTTTTTGTTCTTCCTAAGAAAATTAATGTGTGGTTGTGTGTGTGTGCGTGTGTGTGTGTGAGAGAGAGAGAGAGAGACGAGAGAGAAGAGAGGAGAGAGAGAGAGAGAGAGAGAGTGTTATTTGCCTGGTAATAGATCGAAAATGAAACAGTACTAATTTACGAAATAGTAACGTAATTATCCATCTTTAGGAGATAAATCGACAAGAAACTATCAAGATTGGTAGGAAGATGGAACTCTACAATATAAGATGACGGCAGAAAATAACACACCACCTAGGTGCCAAGCGTATATCCCATAATATCCTTGCCGCTTCGAGCACGTAGTAATATTCTGGACTTTGGATTTTTTTCATCTAATTACCTCTGTTACAAACAGGTATACTTAATTTTTAAACATATTTAAACTGACAACTGTCCAACTGTCATACTTTTCAAGAAGTACGGTATAATGTTTTCCGTAAATGCCATCACTTGTGGCTCTTTGTATTCCGAACTGTTTAAATAATTATCTTTGTGCATTCTTGATAAATATTAATACTTTGTAAATTACTCTTATCTTTTTCAGGATCATAATCTATAACTTTGTATGAAAGTCATAATATATCCCCTCAC